>LDKF01000821.1:20131-30993 GCA_001026735.1 Rotylenchulus reniformis | reverse complement strand
CTTCCGTTCATCCTCTTCCGCTTCCGTTCATCCTCTTCCGTTTCCGCTTCCATTTATCTTCCTCCTCCGCCTTCATTCATCCTCTTCCTCCTCCTCCGCTTTCATTCATCCGCATCCCATCCTCTTCCGTTACCTCTTCCATTCCTCCCCCTCTTCATCCTCTCCCGTTTCTGCTTCCATTTAACCTCTTCCTCTCCTTCCCCTTCCGTTCATCCTCTTCCGCTTCCGTTCATCCTCTTCCGTTTTCGCTTCCGTTCATCCGCCTTCCTTTCTCTTCAGCTTCCTCTTCTCCTTCCGCTTTCCTCAGCGTTCTTTCCGCTGCCGTTGCGATCAGCCACAACAGTCCCAGCACCAGAAATACAACCACACAGACACCGAGTACGACCAGCAACGGCACCGGCACCTGCTCCACCCGCTCGTGAGCAGTCGCCTTTGGGGAATCGAACTTGGACATTTGGATGGCTCAGTGGATTTTGGCTGTGTTTTTAAGCAACATTTGTTCAATTTCTAATGCGCAACACGAATTTTTACATTTTTAGGTACTGGAGGGGGTTTTGGTTGGATCAAAATACCCAATTCCACCTTGGAAATAAAAATATTTTCAATTTTAGAAGATGTTTTGATTGGTTTTTGCATATTTTCTTACAAAAACTCGCTGCACATCGGTGTTGATAGAACCAAAATTGGAATCGAATCGGCTCAGAGTCTGTCCCCCTCGGGTGCCCACCATCTGCGCATTGTCGGAAGCCTAAAAAAATATTTTCACAAAATTTTGGTCTTGAGCCATTAAAACCAGCAGCCTTTCAGAATTTAGAAATGGATCAACAACAATTTTTTGCAGCCACCATAATCCCGATGTATCCATTTTTTGGTCATACGTGCAAAAAATCAACTCCCTTTCCTCAAAATGGGCCAAAACTTGAAAATCCTCACGGAATGGCCCAGGTCGTGGATGGCACTGGCCAGCGTGTGCACCCGGTCGATCACCGCGTCGATGGAGTGCGTTTTGCCGGAGGAGTCGCGATAGTTGAAGGCGGAGGAGGGGCCAGGTTCGACGCCGTAGGGGGACGACCCGAATTTTTGCTGATTATTCAGGGGAAAAGGGAAGGGCGGGGGAAGGGCCATGGACCTAGGAATTTTGGAATATCTGTGTGCTACCCAATGTATTTCACCGGTGCATTTGGATTCAAATCAACTGATCATGTGACAAATCTCAAAATTCAGTTCCTTGGCCATCCAGAGTGTGAGTTCGATTTCCACGGCATCGATAACCTATATGTAGTGTATTTCCCATGGGGCTTGGGCCATTTTTTGATGATTGCCTTGGAAATGCTTATGAATTTCATTGTCACAAATCACTGGTTCCAAAAAGTTCCAAAATTTCACTTCGGATCCCAATTAGAGTCGAGTTTGAGATTTTGGTCCATCTTTATGGCTATTTTAGGGTTTGCCTCCAAATTTGTGGCCATAGAGACTGAATCCGAAGATGCAATATTGATCCACCAAAGTCGATTTTATGCTTTTATTCACCAAAGAATGAGGCTAAATTGTGCTAAAGCAATGCAAGAAAGATGACAGAAGAGCAGCGAATCGATCGCATTTGGACGGGTCGGGAAGGAAAGGGTCCGCAACACATCGGCGGGGGACGAGAAAGGGGAGGGAGAGGGGAAGGGATTGTTTGCTTTGCAGGAATTTGAAATTCTGCCGAATCCATGCAAAAAGTGCATTTTTAAGCGATTTATAGAGAATGTGTAGCTTCTATTCCGAGTATGTTCTGATTCTTCCTTTCTCCTTGTTCTGACTTTCTTTTCTTCCGCTTCTGATTTTTGGCCACCAGAAAAACGTTCAGGGCCAACAGTGCCAGAACGGCCAGAATGGTCCAGCAAATGGCATGCAGCACAATGCCAATGGCCTGGTCAAGGACAAGCTTGGCCTGGCCAAGTTGGTGGGCCAGGTCGGACTGATTGGGGGCCTGAAAATCCGGAAAAATCCTGAAATTCGAAAATCCAACTGGACCTTGGTCAGTTCGGCTATGGATTGGAGGGGCAAAACACCGTCGAGCACAATGGAGGAACGATTGTTTTGCTGGGGGGAAGAAATGTTAAGGCCCATCTGAAGGAGAAGGAAATTGGACAAAATTGGAAAGATCCATAAGAATGGACAATATTATTTTAGTGGCCAAGGGCATTTGGGGCGCAGCATTATAATAAATACTCACCAATTCAAAGTACTTGGCAAAAAATGGAGAATAAATTGGCCACAAAACCGGCTTAAATAAAGCCAAAACAAATTGGTCCTTGGAACTCATGGCCACGCGGTCATTTTTTCAAAAATTGCCCATAAGAATGCAACAAATTTATCACTTTTTCCTCACAGATTTCTCATCAAAAGATTCGATCCTCTGGGAAGCACATCCAATATGACAACACTTTAACATGTTGTACTGGGTTTATTATGCAAAAAATTGAAAAAAAAGAAGAAAAATTTCATCCCAAGACAGGCGGAATGGGAATGATGTCTTCTGTCCGTCCTCCCTTCATACATATTCGTAATTTGCCCTTTGATTCCCTTCAGCAGATGACTCAACATATTCCGGCGATGGGCCTAAAAATGTGTTTTGATGGTATAAAAATGGCAAAAAAGAGCAAAAATATATTTGCATCGTCGGGGAATTGAACCGTCATCATTTAACCACTGATATGTGATAACTGATAAGTAAGGGATTAGGTATCTAATGCAGGCAGGAATACCTAAATCAAAAAAAAATGAAAACTGAACGGTGTGCATCAATCAGTCGTTTCGATAACCTTCTTGGGTCTACTGCAGCGTTTTCGTGTTCCGACTTAATCTGTTCTGTTCCTGTTCTGTTCCACGCTCTGAGAACAGAACAGGAACAGAACAGATTGTAAATTTGTGGAACAGGAACAGAACAGATTAAGCAGGAACAGACCATTCTGTTCCTAATCTGTTCCAATCACCGATTTTTCTGAAAATTTCTTATGAAATCCGGACAAAATTTCAAAATTTTCCTCGCACTCCTCAAGTTCTAAAAATTTTCACTGAACGGAAATTTTTTCAAACTTTTTCATAGAATTGGAAAATTTTTAGATAATTTTTCCAAAACTAAATTTTCAGAAACTTTTAACATTTATATATTTCTCAGTTGGAGATCGGACCCGGATCCGGGTCCGGACTTTTCCGGAGTTCGGAAAAACCGGAAAAAATCTTTTCCGGGGTCCGGAAAAAGGATTCTTAGGGAGGGTGGAAAATCGGGAGGAAAAGGAGGAAAATCGAAAAAATGACCAATTTTCTCAACAAACTGTGCCAAATTCTCAAAATTTTCTCCGGCGGTCCCTATCGGGACCGCCGCCACCCTCACCATATATATGTTGTAGCCGATTCTGAATTTTCAGCCGATTCTGAATCTGGGAGCCAAACATTTGCCAAACATGACACTTTTTACATAGAAACTCAAGAACTCAAGATCTAAAACAGGGCTCCCAAATGTACTTTTTTTAAAGATTTGTACTTTTTTTGAGGGGTGCCAATCTTTGAAATTTTAAAAGTACTTTTTTTAAAGATTTGTACTTTTTTTGGACCAGGGGTGTACTTTTGTACTTTTTTTGGATTTTAGAAAATTTTGTAAAAAAATGTAAAAAAATGATCAATTTTCTTAAGGAAAAATGCCAAATTTTCAAAAAAAATTTCCCCGGCGGCCCCTAATATCTTAAAAGTGACCAATTTTCTGAATGACCAAGTGACCAATTTCAAAAGTGACCAATTCTCTTACTTCACCTTTCAGCATCGTTCTTTTATTATAATTTTGATGATAATTTTAGATTACAACGAAAATGCGAAGAAAAAATTCCTTTAATTCTGAATTTGAAAAATTGGACGGCATTAAACGTAGCAAGAAAGGCGACGGATTTTTCTTCTGCGAATATTGTCAGGACAATTACAATTTGGAATCAATGGGAAAAACAGCCATAACTCAACATCAAAAATCGAAAAAACACGCAGATGCAGTTCGAACAAAAGTGCGAAATCAGGCAATCACTGGATTTATGCCTAGTCAAAGTGCCCCGACTTCAGCGGATCTAAAAACAGCAGCAGCGGAAGGTTTTTTACAAAAATAAAGAAGCTGAATATAATTTTTTGTTTAGGAGCCTGGGCTTATCATGTGGTAAAACATCACCAATCCTTCGCGTCGAATGACTGTGTTTCATCCGAGGGACTTTTTAAGACGATGTTTCCAGATAGTGAAATTGCGAAAAAATATGGTTCAGCACAGACCAAAACGGCATCTATCATAAAAGGTAAACTATGTCTATGGTTATTTTTTCGATTTTATTCATTTATGTCAATTATTTAATAGGTGTTCTCGCGCCAGATTCACTACAAACACTTATCGAAGATCTTGGGCAACAGCCATATTCGATCAGTATCGACGCATCCAACCATGGAGAAACAAAATTGTTCCCTTTGATCATCCGGTTCTACAACGCAAAGAAAGGATTGCAGACACGACTTTTGGACATTGTTGTGTTAACAGAGGAAACAGCCGAGTCCATGTACAATTGGATTTGTACTGTTTTGATAAAACATGGATTAGCTGTTGAGAAAATGATAAGTTTGTGCGCTGACAACGCACCGGTGAACTTTGGCAGACCAGAGAAACTAAGGGAAGGTAGAGAAGGAAACAATCTTTTTTCCAAACTCAAATCAAGGAGGGCCAATTTAATACCCATTGGCTGTTGTGGTTCTTATTAAAAATTTTATTTTTTTTGATAAATATTATTTCTAGCGCATGTTCTTCATAATTCAGCCCGCAAAGCCTCTGAACAATTATGCTTTGACATTGAAACAATTTCTTTCAAACTGACATCATATTTCAAAAGTTCAACTTCCCGGCATGAGGAATTTCGAGAAATCTGCGAGATTTTTGATGTCATTTTTGTTAATCTAATTTTTTGATCAATTATTTTAGGCAGAAATTGTGACACTTCCAGCTCATGGTCCTACCAGATGGACAACTTTCGCCAAAATCATCAACCGGATTTTGTTACGATGGCATCCATTAAAACAACGGCACTTGTCGGGTTTGTGTCTACCCTGGACTCCCCCCAAAAAAATTTTTTTCTCCGAAAATTCTTCTATAAAAAATACTTCCCTAGAGTAATTTTTGACGCGGAATCCGATTCTGACGTCCATTTTGACGTAATGCGTCATCTTACGTCACTTTTTAACGCTGCTGACAAAAATTTTTTTTTCATTCTTTGTTAAAATAATGACTTTCTTGGTGTATTTTTATTGAGGTTGAACGCGATTCCGACGTCCAATTCAAAAAGTGACGTCAGATAAAGCATTACGTCAAAATTAACTTCAGAAAGATTCAGCGATAGAGCCCGGGAAAGTCGTTTTTTTAATTTCTGAAAAATTTTTGACGTCAACGTCAAATTGGCTCAGATGACGCATTACGTCAAAATGGACGTCAGAATCGGATTCAGCGTCAAAAACTACTCTAGCAAAAGTATTTTATAGAATATTTTGTCTTTACGAAGAAAAATTTTTTTGGGGGGGGGGTCCAGGGTAGACACAAACCCGACAAGTACCAAAACAACTTTTTTCAGCACCAGAAAAACCACGTATTTTGCGCGAATTTTTCAATTCAGAATTGTCGGAACCATTTTGCAATTTTCTACAAAGTGTGTTAAAAGTTTTTGAAGGGCCAATTTTGGCATTACAGGTGTTATAAATTGATTAATAACTTTTTTAAATAGGTTTCATTCAGAAAACCAATCTTTATCTCCCGGAACTCATCACTATTATGTCAGAATTCAGAGCCAAAATTGATGAACGTTTGAAGAGAAAGTTTTACGGGGCAACTGTTCGGTTCCGACAACTCTCGAGTGATCAAGCAGAAACTCTTCAACTGGAATTTTGTGTAAAACAAATTTTTTTCTTTTTTTAATATTTTGATATATTTTTTAGAATTTCTATCAAGTGGTGCTCGACTACATGATCGTTGGTTTCAACTGCAACTATTACCGAAAGAAATTTCTTGGCTAAAATTGACCGAAAATGAGGTTGATTATCAAAAACATGTTCTGCCCCTCGCGGAGCAACTTTTTCCCACAATGGCTCTGAAGGAAGAACTTTTCGATGAAGTCTCGCAATTGAACACAATTTTGAAGGAAATTCCCACAGAGATATTTTCTGAACTGACATTTGAACAGAAATGGAAGAAAATTTTCAGTGGCGCCAGAATTGAGCAACAATCATTGAAAAATTTGTATGAACTCGTCAGTGCCGTCTTTTCAGTTAGTTTTAAATTAATTATAATTTTCAATTGATTTTAAATTTAAATAGATTCCCGGTTCAAATGCATTTGTGGAGAGAGTGTTTTCCTTGGCCAATGTTCAATGGACCAAAGAAAAGAATTCATTGAAGGTGGACACCGTTAAGGCACTCCTTTTGGTGGCTGTGAACTATGATTACACGTGCAAGGAGATGTATAATAAAATTTCCATTGATCGAAAATTATTGGAACAAATCGTTTCCTATGAAAAATATACAATCTGATCATCATATTTTTGATAATAATATGTTAAAAATTTTAGTATTTTAAAAATGGTCTATTGTTTGCTTTGGAAAGTTAAATTTTGTTTTTTTCAAAGTGTACTTTTTTGGACCCCAAAATCTTTAATTTTTGCCCGGTTGTACTTTTTTCAGGCATCAGTGAGTTGGGAGCCCTGATCTAAAACATTAGTTTGGGGGGTCTACAATATATTCTGAAAGTTTCAAAAATTTTTGTTCATCCGAACATGGTCAAAACATCATCCGAATATCAAAACATCGATAAAATGTTCGGATGATGTTTGACCATGTTAGGATAAACAAAAATTTTTGAAACTTTCAGAATATGTTGTAGACCCCCCCCCAAACTAATGTTTTAGATCTTGAGTTCTTGAGTTTCTATGTAAAAAGTGTCATGTTTGGCAAATGTTTGGCTCCCAGATTCAGAATAGGCTGAAATTCAGAATCGGCTACAACATATATATAAAGTTTCCTTCTAAAAATTATCCTCAAAAAAGGTCAATTTTCTTATGAAAGTGGCCAAAAATTCCCAAAATTTTCTCCGACGGCCCCTATCGGGACCGCCGCCACCCTTCTAAGAAAAGATGAACTGTCCCTGTCGGAGATGCTTCTAAAATCCGGATCTGGGAAAATTTTAATCTAAATTTTCACCGACTTCTTAAATTTTTAAAAATTTATTTAAAATTTTCCCAATCAAAAAAACTTCATTTTTTAATTTTTGATAATTGAAATTTTTCTAAAAATAAAAATTTAAAATTTCTATTTTTAAAATTGATCTTAATAATTTAGGCAAGGACAGATAATTTCGAAATATTTCAGCAAAATTTGAACTAAAAATTCCATTGGAACAGATTAGGAACAGATTTGTCTGTTCCTGCTTAATCTGTTCCTGTTCTGTTCAGTACTAATTTGAAGAAGATATAGGACAGCCACTGCCCAATGAAGAAAGATAGTTTAAGAGTAAGGACAACCCCAAAGTGAAGTCCGAACCCGAGAAGAGTGTTTATTGAATACAAGAGACAATAGACAATGGCGAGCTGGGATGATAGCCAACTGCAAAGAATGAGAGAAATGCGTTTGCTTATATATGTTGTAGCCGATATCGAATCTTTCAGCCGAATTCGAATTCGGCTAGCCGAATTCGAATTCGGCTAGCCGATATCGAATCACTTTTTTCTTCAAAACAAAAACTTTTTTTGAAGCTTCCTAGGCCAAAACTATAAAAAGCAAATAGGTGCAGAATTTTATGCTCTACCTTTTGGCCTGATTAGATTTTCAAATTTACCTGAAAAATTTTGAAATTTCCGAAAAATTCAATTTTTTGAAATTTTCAAAAAATTTTAAAATTTTAAACAAATTTCAATAAACTAATCAGGCCAAAAGATAGAGCATAAAATTCTGCACATATTTGCTTTTTNGGGGGAAGAGTGTAATGGGCCAATGTTGATGAGGGGCCTCGTGATCGGCGGAGGGGAGAGCATCGGATGTGATGGTAATCCAAGGCCAAATCCGAAAATGGAACCCGAAATTGCTTTTTAAAAGGATGTTAGGCTCCGAATTTAAAGGGGTCGAATTTCGAAAGTATGGGTCTAAAGGGTTAATGTTCGGATTTAGAGGCACCATGTCGAGATCGGGGTGCCTTATTGATACCAAATTGATCGGCGAACAGGGTTTTAAATGGTCGGACTGATCGAGATAGATTCAACTCCGGTTTTGGGTCTAATCTTGGCGGATTGATCGAGATCAGCTGGAGCTTATTGACCCAGAATGGATCATGATAAGGATATGAGAAAACAGCAAACTCTAAGAAATGGACAAGGCCTTCGCAAGTTCGTGCTAATCTAGTTTCGAGTCTAAATGGGTTCAGAACCACGAAGTCATTCATTTTCTGTTTGGTATGGGCCCACCAAATCAATGGGGGGGGGGACAATAATTTCCTCAAAATATTTTTGTTTGTCGTCTGCCACCATTCCCCTTCCCCATCCCCATTCTCGCCACCCTTAATCCGATCCTTCTCCTCCTCCGATCACCCAAACACCCCACCCGATCAATTTTTGATCGAGACGAAGCAAACAAACCCGGCCGGGGGAAGGGGAGAGGAACTAAAACTGAGAAATGAGGAATAAGAGGAGGAAGTGGATTCATTGTTTTTTTGCGATCGAGTCCAGCAGGATCTGGTGGATTCTAGATTTCGTTGTCGCAAATCGAATGGTGTTGATTAGGCCGAAAAATGTCCGAAAGGTACGAAGAACTTATGGGTCTGAACTCTAAAATTGTCCAAAATCATCGAAAGTCGGACCGAAAGGGACGAAATTGTTAAATTTGGTCCAAATGGTGCGAAAAATGCTATAAATGTGGTCTAAAAAGGTCAGGTCAGAAAATTTTCGAAATTTTTCGAAATTTTCGAAAAATGCGAAAAATCGGGTTTTTGCGAAAAATTTCGAAAATGAGAAATCCAAAAAACCAAAAAAGCCAAAAGATAGAGAATAAAATTCTGCATATATTTGACATTTAGACTTTTGTTCTGACAAGCCTTACAAAAAAGTTATGGCTGTTTCGAAACTCAGATCATTCGAAACTCAGATAGGTAGCCCATTAGACAATGGTGAAATGGAACATAACGCCAAACAAATATGAATGAACAATACATTTGAATCACATATCACCGGCCATTATTACAGTTCCTGTTCTGTTCCAAATTTTGAGAACAGGAACAGAACAGATTGAAAAATCCTGGAACACGAAAACGCTGGTCTACTGTATTCGGCGGAAATTCAAACCCAATAAGTCGATGGTCCCTATTTATATATTTGTTTTTTATGAAATGGTTCAATTTGTGACATTTATTCACTAATGGAATATAAATATTTATTTCCAATAAATTATTTATTTGCATTTTCACTCTTTTTCGGCGTGTTCAGCCTTCCAATTGTCATGGTGTAATAATCGATCTGAATCCAGCTTTCCTCTTTATCATCAGCTTTGCTTCATAATTTTTATGCATTTTACATAAATTTGTATAATTTTCTTCTTTTATTTCTCGTAGTTGATCCAGATTTCAGGCCGTGTTAAGATGAAAACCTCAACTAAATTTTTTTTTTAAAAATTCCATGGCAATGTGAACTAAGGGAGGGGCAAAACGTTAGGCCGCCGGTGGGACTCGAACCCACATATCTCCTGTCCGGGGAGAGCTTTCACCATTAAGCTACAGCAGCACGCTTTGCCCTCCGCTTATGGATGCTTTTCATGGGGTGGGAATCACTCTCGGGAGGCATTTCCTCTTCTCCCTTACAGTGAGGAATTTACAGAAAAATGATATTTTCTGGGAAATAACAAACGCATCTGAAACGAAAAGCAAAAAATACAAAATAGAAAATACATAAATACAGAATACACTGGATCTGGACTTGGGCAATGTTGAAAAATTGCATCATCCATCCCCCCGTGATCACTGATCACTCTGTTAGCTGATTAATATTCTTGGGGCTCACCACGATGTTGCTGATCTGATCATCACATCTTCGTCGTCATCTTCCATTAGAATGCTTCTTCTTCCCTTTTCTTCCTTCCACGTCATCCTCCCCTCCCTCCCCTCCCCCTCCCCCCTTTCGTCCTTCCACGGGTGTTGTTGCTTAATTGCTGTCAGTCGGCATCCCGCCTTTGATCTCCTCCCCTCCCCCGAATCCATTGATCATCATCCATCCATCTTCTGCACATTTTCGTTTGGTTATTTGTCAGAAATTGGAAGGAAGGAACGAGTGGGTCCGTCCGGTCAGTGTTTTTTGGGATAAAGGTGGTCAGTTCGAGCTGATCTGAACTAATTGTGTCCGATTGACCGGGTGATTTCGAACACCTAACTTAGATTTTCGGATCAGATCAGCTTGATCGGATCCCTCTGATACATAGATCCGATTGGTTCCGGTATCCGATTAGAATCCAAATCTATGTCGTATCGGCCCAGTGATCCCAACTGATCAGAATTACCCCTTTGATGGGTGGTGGGTGATTCTGATCAGTAGTGATCGCATAATACCGATGTCCATGTCAATTGATGCCTGATCACCCTCCTGGTGATCTGAAATCTTCATCCACCGAACCAAACCCCCATACTGTACATCATCGATGCTATTCTCGCTGGCGCAACCCGGACCAGTCCCTAATTAGCGCAATGATGACGATCAAAAGACGCGAATATTCCAGAAGGAGAAGAAGGAGAAGCGGATCCGCTGTCTGTCTGACCGAATCGGGGGGGGGGGGGGGGGGGG
>LDKF01000819.1:28931-52192 GCA_001026735.1 Rotylenchulus reniformis | reverse complement strand
TTCAATTCATTTTTAAATTATAACATAAAGTTCCTTATTTATTTATTTTTTTAATTAATCTTCCTTTTCTAATATAGGTATATTTTTTCAATTTCCTTAAATTATTTATATTAAAAATCTATATATAATTACGTGTAAAAATATCTTGAATTTATAATATGTGGATTTTTAATTAAAAATTATTTTTTGTAATTATTTTTTAAACTATTTTAATTATTTTATCTTACATACATTGATACATGATTTCAGAATAATTTTAGTTATAAATTGATTTTAGCAGTTTTAAAATATTTAATAATTTTTTAATTATAACTTTTATTACATGTCAATCTACTAATTAATATTAATTAGATATTATTTTCTTGTTTATATTTATCGTTTTGATTTATATTATATTTTTTTGTTTTTTGCAATTTTTAAATATTTTTTATTTTTGCAGTTTTAAAATATTATTTAATTTTTTTTCATAATTTGATATATTCCTTGATACATATTTAAAGATTTTATTTACATATATTCCTTGTAAATATACTACAGTCCATTATTTGTAAAACAATTTTTGAAATTTTGTGAGATTTCCGTCAATTATTTGTTATATTTTCAAAGTGATCTTCTAACGATCTGTCATGTCATTTAATTAAAATTTTTTATCCTCGTAAAAAGTAGAATGAACATCAATTCTCGCATGTATCCATAGATGGGTAGAGAGAGAATGGTCTTGGTCCCATTCGCCTTCGCGATCATTTTTTATTTTAGTTTTTTATTAATTTAATGAATAAATAAATTAATAATATATATGTAAATTTAATTATCATATACTCTTTCTTTCTCTTTGTTTGATAGATATTATTTTTTAATAGATGAATTTAAAAGATTAATTAATAAATTATTAATAAATATTAGTATTATTTATGATAAATATATTGTCTTGCAATCTTTTTAATTCTTTCGATATTCAGGTTCATAAAACATTTGATCAAAAATTTTGCAACAAGAAAGGTCCATATATTCATAACTTTTCTTCACATAATCTAAAAATACATTCCACAAAAATTAAATAAATTTAAATTTTATTTTTATTATATTAAATAATAATGAATAACTTTTACTGGCAACAATATTTATGTTATATTTTATTTTATTATTTTTAAATAATTTATGAATGTAGTTATATTCATATATATGTTGATAATATTATTAAAATATAAAATAAATAAAATGATTGGAAATGATCTGGTATATAATAAAGCATAAAATTAAAATTAAGAAGAAATTTTAGTGCCGAATATTTTGGAGCAATATTTAATTGAATTCTGAAATTACAAGCTTTTTATATACTTTATTTTTTTTCGATATACTTTATAAATACTAATCGTAAATATAGTAGCCAAATAAATAATTAATATTATCATACAGCTATGTAATTTTATGTATTCATTGTATTTATTATTTATAATATTTGATTTTTTCCAAGTTCAATTAATATTGCTTTTATTGCTGATGAGTTAGTCATTCTGATTCACTTTTTGTATTAAAATAATCGTTATTCTGTATTTAATTTTTTCTTGGTATATTTTTCAGTTATTTTTATATTATTTTGTATTTTAATTCATATTTAACTTCAATTATTTTAATATAAAAACAAAATACAAATCTTTATCTAATTCATCGGGAATAGAAGGAATCCACCGATATTTTCATAAGTATAAAATTTAACTAACTTTAATAATATAATTTCATCATTGATTATAAGAGTCTTTAGTTATCTAAAATCTAATTATAAATTTAGGAATAATCTTTATAAGCTTTTATTTATTAATTTTTTTAATTTTTGTATTGGGTAGTAAATTTACTACAGACCTAAAAGATGTAGATTACAAGTGCAGTGCAAAAAAATAACATCTGATTAAACTGAGTGTAAATTTTTAAAAGACATTTATATCGCTTTTTAAAATTCTTGTGTTTATATTCATAGTACCATAGATGGAATAATTATAAATTAAGTAGTTTTTTTTATTTAATTATAAAAAATAATCTTATTTGGAGATTTTATGGAGAATTAGATTATTCTGTATTAAATTTTACGTTAATTTGAATCTAATTTTTGATTTAACAAATAATAATGCTGCAAAGGTCATTAATAGCTAAAATTTTATTTCTCCCATTTTTATAGATCCTAATTCATTTTATTGTAGTTTAGAAACTAATATAAGTTAAAAAAATAAACATCAATAAAAGTTTTCAATTACATATAATTTATTGTAATTTATTTTATACACTATCATTATTTTGTTTTGATTTTAATTTAAATGACCTATCACATAAAGTTACATTTCCTAAAAGACTTAATTATGATAAAAAAAAGTAAACTCATCTGAATTGATATTCATTGATAAAATAGAAATTATAATTGGCATTCATATAAAAATGTTTAATGGAAAATTTTTCTTTTTTTTCTTATTTATATTGAATAAGGGTTATTTAATTTTAAATTAAATGAGAATTTTTAATTTAATAAATTTACTTAAATAAATTTTCATTTAAATTCATAATTTTTTTATAAAAGAAGAAAAATATATTATTTTTTTGAACAACATTATTTTTTTCAAAAATTAATAAAAGAAACAAAAAGAAAATTTTTTTTTGATTTTGCTTTTCGATTTTTCTTCATTTATTTCGATTTTATTTATTTTAAGGAGCATGTGAAATTAAATTTCTAGTTGTAATGATATTGTTATCTTGGCATTCAAAATTAAATAATAAATAAAATTGTTCGATTCATCGATTTGGACTACTTTACCCATGCCTCCCAATTATATTAAACATTTTTATATTAAATAATTAAATGTTAGCTACAATTTACAATTTTATTTTCAATAAATAATCTTATTAATTCCTATTTTAAGGAACTTTTAATCATTAACTAAATATGCTTTTTATCCTTTTTTCTAATACATTGATAATTTTATAAAATTAACTATTTTTGAAACTAAAAGAGATTGATTATTATTTTTTTACATAATATTTTTAATTTGATTTCATCAAAGAAAATTATTCTAAATATCTTTAGGCCTTTTTCTTAAACAAAAATTTTATTGTTTAAAAGATTTTTTTAACTTTTTTAAATTTGCATTTTTAATACTTTTTTGCTTCTATAATAATGTCTTAAATTTATCAATATATCTATTATCTTTATAATTTTATTTTCTACTTTACTTTATTAAAAAGTGTTCGGATCATATCTGGTTTATATTCTTTAATACCCCAAAAGTTTTTATTAATGCCTGTCAGACATCCTTCTACCAGCTGGTTTATCTGTAAGAAATCTAATATTACAATTGTTATTTAATTATTAATAAAATTATTTTAATTTAGAATTTTAATAAAAAATTGAAATTTTTAAATCTTTAATTATTTCTAAAATATTTTAATTTTTTACATTATATAATTTATTATGTTTTTAAAAATTTATAAACATTTAACTCAATACTAATTTCGGAACCCACCCTGCTTTTTAAATCAAATTATTTAATGCTTTTTAAATTTTTATGTTATTTAAGATTTTATATTAATAACCATTATTTCACTTTTATATGAAATTTTTAAATTTCAATATCATAATTTCATGGATATATCATAAATTTTTTTTCTTTTTTATTGGTGAGTTATGTTAGATATTATCTAATGAACAATAAGCATTTTATTTCATACATATAAACTTAATTTTATAGTCATTTAAAGAGTAATAATTTATATTTTAGAATAAAATAATGTAATAATTTAATTTTGAATAAAATTAATTATTTTATTTTTCTATCATTTTTGATTTTTTTAGAAGTATTAATTAATAAAAACTATATATTTTTACAAATATTTAAATTTTTGGAGATAATTTTTTCTTTTATTTATTTTAATTTAGCTTTTATTAAGTATTCTCCGATTTTTTGAATTAAGATAAATTTTCTTTTAATATTTTGTACTTCATATTTATTTCTTAACTTCATATAGAAAATGGCATCTTAAAGGTCATTTTGTTTTATGGGATCATAAAAAAGTAAAAACAATTTTATTGATTTTATAAGATTTTAAATTTTTTTCTACATTTATTAAAGCACGTTTAATTTTTATTTTTTTTAAATTCTAAGAAGTATAAAAAATATAGCCAATATGTTTAATGCATTGCTATGATTATTATTTTATGGAAATCTTCATAATATTATTTTTTGTAAAATAATATCCAAACCTCATTTGAAATTTTCTTATTTTTGAATGTCTTTTTTAAAATCTTATACAAATTTAATTTCTTTTTTAAAGTAATATTTAATATAAATAACAAATATAACTAATTCAATAATAATAAATATAATTACTTGGGTCACCTTGCAAAACACAGGGTTGTCTTCTTCCAAATTCCTTTCATCGCAGTCAATTTTTTTAAAAAAACTTTTTATAACCTTCATCATTTTTTTTTAGAATAAACTTTATAATTAGAATTATTATCAACATTAATTTCAGTTAAAAATCTAATTTGAAATTAAACGAAAAAAATTCAGAATAAAAAATTATATTGTAATTATCTAAATTATTTTTATGTTTTATTTTTATTGAAATTTTTTTGTTATTTTTGATTTCTATATAAATTTTTAGTTTAAATTTAATTTATAATTTTATCAATGAAGATTGAAGATATCATTAACGATTTCAAGAACATTTGTTAGGAATACAGCTATTATTTCCCTATGACGCTCATATATCAGGTCGTATAAAGCATTCATATCAGCTTATGATGGCCAATATTTTATAAGATTTATTTTAGTTTTTATTTTTTGATTATTTGGCCTACAATATCATATTAATATTAATTAATCAATTAAATTCGAAAAATATTAATAAGTGTATCTACAGTAATAAACCTCCGGTGCGTGTCACCGGGTGTTAATTAGATTAGTGGTTAACCACTAATTAACACTCTCGCGCAATTTGCGCGACAGGCGGCTTCCTTTTAAGTAAGGGCCTAGTCATCCCTCCCGCCAGATGCTTCTCCGCTCCTCACTCCCCCTCCTAATTAGTCTAATTTGGACGGGGCTGGAACATTGTTCTCAATGAAAAATTTACTATTTATTACTATAATTTATTTATTTATTTGTTAAATTTCTAATGGATAGTTGATTAAAAATTCTCTTTATTCTATTTCTTTATGAGTTTAAGATTTTCATTGTGTTATTTTAATAATTTAATAGTGTAAAATTTAAAATGAAATTATTAATCCAATAGATTGAAAAAAATTTTCTATAATTTATTCATAATTTATAAATTCATTTAAAAAAAAGTTCTTTTGCTATATTTCATAGATTTTTTAAAAGATTGAGGAAATATTTTATGTATAATTTATAAATTTAAAAATTAGTTTTCAAATAAAATGAATAAAATTTAAGGATAGGTTATTATATTCATTATTTAGTATTTAACCTAATTCACGATTACTAGGCATATATCCCAAAAAAATTTCTAGAAGATATTTTTATTATTTTTTTTGATATATTAATTTAAAATTTATAACATATCATATATATTATAAAAATTGTAACACTTACTTTTTTATAACTCTCGCTATAATAATCATATTTAGAATGAATTCTGTGAAATAACAATAACTTAAATATTCACATAGAATAATTATTTATTCATTTTTACATTCAAATTTTTAATTCTAATATTGATTTTTACATGTAATTTTTTAATAAATTCAATTTTTCCAATACCCATCAATCATTATTTTATTTTAATTATTAAACGATATAGTAAAAATTATCGTAATTATTCATTCGTCAAATGACAGTCTAAATTTTTCAATTTTTATTTAATCTTTCGTTAAATATATGAAAAAAATCTCAATTTTTTTATTTCTACTACTTTATGTTTTCATTTAAAAAAACACTTGAACTAAATTATAGTTGATTTTTTTCTTAATTAATATAAATTACTTCTATAATTTTATATCTGAGTTTAATGCATCTTATATCAGCATCTTATCTTTCATGTTATGCATCTTTTATCTTATATTATTTTAATCTATTCAATTAGTATGTTTATTGCATCAGATAAAGCGTTGTCGACATCGGGCACGCTCTGAGGCTATATAAAAACGATTATTTTGAGCCAAAATAAATAATAAAAAATTGATTTCATTCATAAGATTTAGTTGAACTAGCATTGACTAACTACGCATTTTCGAATTAGATCGCAATCGGTTTCGAGACACTAAAATAAATTTTTTTTGATAGTTTCAGCCCAATTTTCTGCAAAATGTCGCTCACCGAAGATGTGGGCAAGATATTTCTTTAAAATTTTATATTTATTTTTTAAATCACAATGATTTCGTCCAGATATAGGGGGAAAAAGAATGTTTATTGCTTTGAAATTTTTATTCGGAGAAGGAAGATTTCAATGCAGTTATGTTAATGTATTATTATTCCCATTTTACATCGTATCATGTAGTTTTTAATAAGAAATATATTAATCTATAATTTTTTTATATTAAATCATTTTTAAAACAGAAAAAATATGTTGAAATTTTATTTATAAAATTTAAATAATGTATTTATTTAGAAAAAAAATAAATGCATTATTATTTGAATAGAATATGTCTCTTTTTCTATTGGAATAACTTTTTTTAGGTAAGTTTAAAAAATATATAATGTAATTTTAAATAATGATAAATGCATTTTCTTTAAGTGCATTGCGCATATAGGTATATTTTCTTCGATCAGAATGGTTCGATGTTTTTAATTATTTTGACTTTCTCTTGAGAATTTAATTTCATCAAAGCATCGAGAAGATAATTTCATTCTAATTCAGTTCATCATTTTGTATTGAAAATGTGTTATTATTTTTCTTTTTGAAATTTGTTAATTTAATTTTTATATATTAATTATTTTTTCAAAGATTACGTTAATTTTTCATTTTTTATAAATTTCTTTTATAATATTCCACTTAATTATTAACTGTTTATGTGTTTATTTATTATAAAAAAAATTAAAAAAAATTAAATAAAAGTTAATTCCATTTAATAAAATTGTATACATACACTTTCAAGATTTTATTTATTTTTTGCATTATACCAAATAGATTTTTAATTAATATAATTCTGCTAATTATTGTAATAAAAACTTTAATTTAAATTTGTTATTTAAATCAAAATATTCTTTTTTATATCATAAATATTAATACAGTAATAAAAATTTACAAGCAATTTTAATTATTTATTTTTTACTTACTTTTACTAGGAATTATATGATTAATTATACAAAGATAGTATAGTATATATATTTAATTTAGCACTGATAATATGTTGTAAATGATCAAATATTTATTATTTTTATTCTGAAATGTTAATAAAATTTATTAAAAAATAATTATTTATATATAACCTTTAAATTTTTTTATGCTTAAAATTTTTATATTTTACTATATTTTTTATTGTAAAAATGCAATAATAATATTTTATTATAATATTAATAAATAATTAAATTAAATTTAGCTTTTTGAAAGATAATTTTCACTTTTTTAAATACTTTTAATAATTATCCAAAGATAAAATATTTAATAATTATAACGTTATCAGCTTATTTTTAAATAAGATTCATTTCTTTTTATTTATTTTTAAAATTAGTAACTTTCTCCTGTCGCAAAAGGCAGCGACTGAAGATGGACTCTCAGTTGTCTAAGGTCTCCTGTGATTTTCAACTTACAGAGGCATGGCTTATTTTAAACTTTATATCTAGACTTGCTTATAATATAATTGCATTTGTTTATAATTTTAAATACACATTCTTACTTATACACTATCATTTTAAATTCGAATAATTTTTAAATATTTTTAAATAAATATTTTTATTTACAATTTCTTTTTTCTAAATTTTAATTTTTACAGTATTTTTTTCTTTATATTAAGTCTAATAGCAAAAATAAAAAAAAAATTTTAAATGTTTATTGTTATTTTTTATTCTATAATTTAGTATGATTTTATTATATAATTTTAATATATTATTTTAAAAGATTAAAAATTAATAAATAATATAATTAATAATTAAATATATTTTAATTTACATAAACTAATTTGTTAGTTATCAAAATATTTCTTCATTAATTTTTAATCAAATATGAGCGGAGTCTTTTCCAAATCAGTGACATTATTTTGACCTAGATTATTGTTGTCAATATATATTTTTTTATCATATATATTTTTTCATTTAAAAAATACTTACATTAATTTGATTATTTATTTTTTTACAAATTACTGATTTATTTTTCTTTTTTAAATTTTATGTATTTGATGCCTGCTATTTTTATTGCTAAAAATGATTAAATAAAATTAATTCATTTTTACGGTTATTTACTAAAGACCATGTTTTGTGGTATTTTATTTTAGGTCTATTAAGATCTTTTATAGTCTTTTAATAAAAAGTTTAGGTCTTTTAGATTTTTTCATAAAACTTTAGGTCTTTTTACGCATATTTGTTAATAAGGATAATGATTTATATAGGAAAAAGTGCCCAAAACCATCCATCACAGCATTGAAATCAAGTTTATGTAAAAAGATCCTTCGATTAGAATTTTTTTATTAATCAAGAGATTTTTTAATAGATTGAACTTTCAAATTAATAATTGACAACTTAATATTGTATATACATATGAATACACCAAAATGACTAATTTATAAAAGCTTAAAAGGGAAATATAGGTATGGTATTTTACATAAATTCTCAAAAAATTGGTTTCATTTCATATTTCAAGTATATTAATTAAATTAATAATTTATATTTTAATTATTTTATGATATTGTTTATCTACCTATTTTTACTCGAATAGATGTATTAAATTCATTATATTCTTAATCAAAAATAAAATTGAATTTTTTCTGGATTTTCAATCAGATATAATAATTATATTAATTAAACCCCAATCTTAAGTCTAAGAGTTTTTTATTTTATTTTATTTAATATTTAATATGATCAATTTTCACATTTTTTCTATTTATTATTACACATTTGTATATTTTTCAATTTAATATTTTTCATATATTTTTTGATAGTTATTTAATCATAATTTTTTCATTTTTATTAGTTTATAATTTTTCCTACCATTGTTAATAGTTAATTATATAAGCTTTTAATTTTAAAATTAGTCTAATTTTTGGGTTATGACTAAAGTATTTTAGGGTTATGACTAAATTTTATGACTATATTATTAATTATAATTTTATTGCATAAAACATTTTTGCTAAGGAATATTGAAGGATACTAAAGGAGCGTTAAATTCATTTTATTGATAATTAAATATAAATTATAATAAGCATATTTAAAAGTTAAATTTCATAAAACATTCATATAAATATTAATTTAAAATTATTAGCTTCAATAATTTAGCAAAATTAATTGTAAGCTTAAATTAACTTCAAAATTGAAAATTTGCGGCCATTTCTTTCTGCATATATTATATCAATTTTAGATATATATTTAAATTTTTTCTAAATTTATTTTTTAATATGTAATTATTTTAATAAATAAAATATAGTTACTAAAATTATGGAATAAATTTTGAGCTAAATAGAAGTTAATAAATTCGTAAAAAGTAATATAAGTAATATTAAAAAACTTTACATTTTTAGAATTAGTTGAATTAGGTATGATTCTTTTTAAATCGTTAATCCTGTAATCAAGTTTACTATTCTGTGGATGATTCGTTTAAACTATTCAATAATTATTAACTTCATGACATCCTCACCTGGGTGGAAAACATGACTATTGAGCAGTTGGTAAATTAATGTTATTTTAAATAATCTTTTATTATTTTAATTATATACATTTTTCAATTGGAAAAGTTTTTATTATATCAATTAGATCTATTTTAATTGATAAAGGTATTCTTTATTAAATAAAGTTGTGATTAAATTGTGTGGTTAATTTTTAATCATATAATCAAAAGAAAATTTAAATTTGTTTCGATGATTGCTTTGAAACAGAATGAATAAATTATTAACATTGAATTAAAGTATCATTGATTTAAGAAGACTCTGCTATTAATGCAGGAAATTTATGTTACCCCATTGACTTTAATTATGGTATGATGAAGTCATCTCACCTTATGTAGTTTATACATTTTTAAATTTGATTTTTTTAACTTTGTTTTACCTGATCTATTTTTATCATTCCAAAAATTATAATTTAATTAATATTTAAAAGTTAATTAATATTACAATAGCTTTAACTTTTTAAATTCATTATTCATTATTATAAAAATTTAATTTATATAATGATTGCTTTATTTTATTTATATTAAATTTAATGCATATTTTTTAAATTTTATAATAATGATAAGAAATATTTTAATTTATTTTTATTTTTCTTGGTTTATATTTTTATTCATGTTTTTATTTTATTAAAATCATGTATTTTAAATAATTAATATACTGTATTGATTCATAAGTTTTTTTATTATCTATTATAATTTTCTCACTTATGATTTTATAGAAAAAAATTAAATTAAAAGTTTTTAAACCTATATATTTAAGATAGTATATAGAATTTGGTGGATAGCTTCATTACACAATTTAGTTTTTAACTTTAATTCATGAAATAATTATAATGTTGAATATAATTATTATTTTATTTTTTATTATTAAAAATAATTTTTATTTTATTATTTAACTTTTTTCATTAATATTATGTTTTTATTTTTAAACATTTAAGAAGTCTAACTATATTTTTCAATAAAATTATTTCTTAAATGAAATTTATTATATTAATTTTTTAAATTATTAAAATTTTAAGCTAACAAATTTCAATAACAAGAATGCCGTAAATGTTAAAGTACATTTTACTACTCGTTATGTCGTAAGTGGTATGTACATCCACACAAAGCGACATCTTAGAAATCAGTTTCATTGATTTTGTTTCAACAAATAACACAAGATATTCGCGTTGATGTACACTGAAAGTTTTTTATGTTTTTATTTTAAATATTTAAAAATAACTATATTTGATTAAATTATTTTTCTTAAATAAAATTTATTGTATTAACTTCTTTAATTATTAAAACTTTAATGCTTACAAATTCCTGAGTTATAACTTATAAATGTCAATTCTATGCCAAATTTTTATAATGTCATTCAAAATCAATCATTTTAATTTGGTTTTTTATACTTTCGTAATATATTTTTTATACATATAAGCCATAGTTTCTTCAAGAAAAACAATTAATACAATCAAAAAAATTCTCTCGTCATTATACTTAAGATATCCGGTTCGAACTTTTAATATATAAATTATGAATTTTATTATTTGCAACTAATTTGTATAATTTGTTAATTATTTTAAGTACCCATTTATTTTTGATTATATGCCCTTTTTTATATGTATATATTTTTTATTATTAGAATAAACCATCATTATATTGATTTTTTATTTGTTTATTTTTATTAAATTCAATAATCACAAATGTAAAAAATTAAATGCATGTATAAAAGTTAAAATTTTGTAAAATAATAATTGATATTTTAAATAATTCATGGTTTTAGATTAAACAATTCGCACAAATATATCAAGCATAATGTGATTTTTTAAACTAACAAGGAAGGTTTTTGAAGTGCCTCGCCCCGATTGTTTGGTGACCCATACCAAATTGTAGAGCATCCGTGCTAACCAAGGTATTATCATATTTGTTTGGGCCACAAAGGGCTATGAATTTTTCTATTAATTTTCTATATGATTTTTCGACGTGCTTTAAGCACCGAAGGGCGCTGCTGCGCCGAATAACATGCTTAAAGCACGTCGAAAATTCATATAGAAAATTGATGGAAAAATTCGTAGCCCTTTGTGGCCCAAAGAAATATGATAATGCCATGGTTGGCGTGGATGCTCTACAATTTGGTATGGGTCCCCAAACAATCGGGGCGAGGCACTTCAAAAACCTTCCTTGTAAATTAATTTTGCATTTTTTGATTTTAAGATAAATTTATAAAAAATTATATCAAAAGTCCAATTGGTTTGATGATTTTATTATAAATTATTATTTTTAATAATAAAAATAAAATTATTTTTTTCTAAAATTGTTGATATATTAAGATTTAAACTTCTATAATAAAAGTTAATCTAATTATAATTAAGATATTTTAAAGGATATAAAAGAAGTCACAACGCCATCCAATAGATTAATTGCACAGGGAGGTTCAAAAAAATAGCATGAACACTACGAATTAAATGCAATTTATATTAGCAATGTATATGGATCATTTGTTTAAATAAATCGGAATAAAATGTAGAATCGATTTTAGTATGTATTGGATTCATATTTGACTATTTTTTATTTTTCTAAGAAAATTTAATAATTATAAATAATTATTAATATAAGCGTTAATTTAAATTTGTTATTAAATCAAAATAATGATTTTTGTATCATAACCATTAATTCAGTAATAAAAATTTACCAGTAATTTTAATTATTTATTTTTTATTTACCTTTTTGGTTCTAAATGCAACTACTAAGGCCTACCAAAATATGCTGAAATTGAAGCGAAAAATAAAAATCGTTCTCAACAATTGCGTTGGTAAGCATGGAATGTTGTTCATTGCACGCCGTGCGGAAACCACCGGGATAACAGCTCAGGCATAACGTGAAACGCAAATTGCCAACGATGGCACAGAAACAACGGATCAGAGACGAAGCAATATTTGATTATAATACTAATGAATATTTAAAAAGTTTTTTAAAGAAAAATTTTAAAAGATTTTTCTTTCAATTTAAATAATTAGATTGGAATAAGTGACTGTGTAATCCTGTCAGCAATTATTTATTATTCTTGCTTATTGTTTTTACAATTAAATATAATTTTATTTTCATTTAAAGTTTATATCTTCAAGCAAGTATAATTTATTTTTAATTTATTTTTTTATAATTATTCTTGTAATATTTTTAATAATACTTATAATACTTGCTTCATTTATTATAAATTTATTTTGTTTTGATTTTTTTCGAAATAACTTTACTAAAAAATTTACAATTTAAACCTATTTATCCAATTTAAATATAATTTTTATTTTTTAACTAAGCAATTTATCTTTTAAATTAAGTTATTAAATAAAAAATCTGAATTTATTTAGAAAATATTAATGGTATTATTTTTAAAATATGAATCATTTATAATTAAATTTTCTTGACTATAATTTTAGTTTAGTCGGTAGGATCTTAAATTAATATTTGTAGTTGGCCACCAATATTATATCTTAATTTTTAGTTATAAAATTATTTTTTGATTGATACTCAATTTGTTAGAGATTAGATTAAAATTATAAATAAAATGATAGAAATAAATAATAAATTAAAATTAAATTAAAAAATAATAATTAAATCATAATTGCCAAAAAATGATTTAAAAAAATTAGCTTTTAGTTGCTTTTTTAATTATTGAAAATTGGAATTTGGAAATGAGATTTATAAAAGAAATAACATTTAATATATATTAATAATCTTTATTTTAGCTATAATAAAAAATGCAAAAAAAAATTATTAATTAATTTAAATAATAAAAAAGTTTTGATTTAAGTTAATTAATCTTAATTAATATTTGGTGCCAACCTGGATTCCTCCTTTGTCTCCAGTTAGAACAATTGTTTAATAAGGTAAAAATAATCCAGCAAATTATTATTTATTTCATTTCTAAAATTAAATTAATTAAAACAATATTTATAAGTAATAGTTGGTGGATAAAATTTTGGAAGCTATATGACTTTCCTTGTTTTTGTTATTCATATATAATTACTTATTATAATTTTTATAATAATAAAATAAAGTGAATTTTAAAAATAAGGAACTTTCTCTCAGGTTAACTTTTAAGAATTTCATAATCAAAATTAGATTTTTTCAGGAATAATTTTTCTTATAAATAATAAGTTTTTCATCAATTATATTCTTATTTTCTAATAAAATTTTATGTTATATAAAAGATGTTGATGCAATTCACTGCTTATGGTGCAAATAATTGTTTAAATGGTCTTACCAATTCCTGGTGGCGCTTGTTGAAAGACCATTATTTACTTTCCTTTAGAGTAAAGAAATTATTTTTAATTATATTAAAAAAAATATTTTACATTTAATTTTATGGATAATATAGCTAAATTAATGAATATATAGCTAGATTTTCATAGATTTATTTTGGTGAATTTGAAATAATTTAATTTAAAAAAATTAAGCAGATTTAAAATAAGATCGCATAGTTAAATTTTAATTATAGAATTATTTAAATTCAGACACATCTTATTGATTGATTAATAAAAATTAAAAATTGTAAAAAAAATTTAATTGCTTAATTAAATAGAAAATTTTCTATCAAATCATTTAAAATCGAAGCCATTACTCAAATTCATTTTCAAAAACTTATTTTTTTTTGTTCATGTAGGGATATAAAGAATATTTTAATATTAATGTATTAATACAATTTTTTTTAATCACATGCATTATATTTTTTAATGTCTGTGAAGTTTTCTGTGGAAGCTTTTTTATCTTTTCTAATATTGATATTTATATTAAAAACGGATATTTTAAATTATATATATTTTTTATAATTTTTGTATGCTGCCTTTCCAAATCTTAAAATATTATCATGACACTCATTTTATATGTATTATTAAATTTAATATCTTTGTAATAGTTTATATAAAAAATCATTGGTGTTGTTAAATAAGTTTCCTCAAAAATTTGCCTTTTAATTTATTATATTTTGTCTTTTTTATTTCATTTAAATTTCTAAGTTTCTCAAAGTCATTGAAGGACAGATTCTAATCAAATACTTAGGGTGTGTAATAAGTTTTGAGCCCTCCTCGCCAA
Organism: Rotylenchulus reniformis; assembly: GCA_001026735.1. Classification (NCBI taxonomy): domain Eukaryota; kingdom Metazoa; phylum Nematoda; class Chromadorea; order Rhabditida; family Hoplolaimidae; genus Rotylenchulus; species Rotylenchulus reniformis. The sequence goes on along the minus strand of LDKF01000819.1, from coordinate 37,309 downwards.
TTTCATAAAATTATTTTTTAAAAAATCAAATTAAATAAATTTATTTCCTCAAATATCTGCTATTATGATCGATGATATGTTGTCCCTATCTGGACAAAAAAACATATCTTTTTGCTTAATATTAATATTAAGAGGAATTAGAAGGCAAATACAACCTGAGGTCATTTTTGACATGGTCAATTTGGATCAAGTTTTGCTCAACAACAATAATTGCTTTAAGACCATTTCAAATGCTAATCTGATAGAGCACAATTTGCTTAATATTCTGGGTAAAAAAGAGCTTCCCAACACATCAGGTAAAATTTTTCACGGAGGTCGATTCAACATCGATTTTGAGCTAACCATCCAAAAAATTATTTCGCTATAAAATGAACAAAACAAGTCATGGGAATCAAATTGCTGAGAAATATAGTCTATTTTAACATAATATATTGAAATAAAATGATTTATACTTTTGAAAAATCCTCACAGATGAAATTTCAATTTTGCCCCCTAAAAATACCCTAATTTTATGGGGTTTTTGGCGTCCTCCTAAAATATTTGTTTGAATTTTGTGAAGTCTTTCATTAATGTGCAATAAAAAGGGATTTAGTGGACAATCTTTTTACAACAGTTCAAATTTTTTACCTTGCAAAAAAGCCTTAATAAGAGTCCATATAAATAATGTGGTCAAAATTCAATGTTGGGTGTATTTATACTAAAAATCATAAAAATATTTTTATTGGAATTTAAAGTTTATTTTTCTAGAAAAAATCAAAGAAGATAATTTGGCCTACAATATGAAAAAAAGTTGAAAAGAATTGGCGGTAAAACACAATAGTTATGAATTTTTTAAAATGCTCCTATACAGAGGGCTCAAAACTTATTACACACCCTAAGTATTTTGCTTGCACATGTTATAAATTATTATATCTTTTAATTTTTAATACACTTATAAAAATATTACACTTATAAAAATATCAACTATTTTTCTTTATTAATTTATTTATTTGTAATATTTATTTTAAAAATAGCTTGGCAACTTTTAAACCTGTTCTACAAAAGAGTTATTATTGCGCTATAGGAGATCGCATACTTAACTTTTAATTATAGAATTATTTACGTAAATTCAGACACATCTTATTTGATTGATTAATAAAAATTTAAAAATTGTAAAAATTTAAATGCTTAATTAAATATAAATTTTCTATCAAAGCATTTAAAATCGAAGCCATTACTCCAATAATTTTCAAAAACTTATATTCAGGTAATTTTTTAATGTCGGAATTTAATGTTAAATTATTTAAAAATGATTTTTTAATAATAATTTTAAATAAAACATAATTATAATTTCTCGAATCTCGAATCAAATCATTTAATTTATTAAAATAAAACAAAAACATTATAATATATGTTTTTGGAAAATATCACAACTTTCTAAAATTTGTATTTATTTATTTTTAAGTATTAAAATTAAATAATATTTTTTAATTGATTTCTTTGCACCTGGCATGAAACACTTTTTTATGGTCTTTAAAAATAATAAATAATTGTTACGCATTTTTATTCAATTAATCCTTAAATTTTAAAAGTTATTTTATTTTTGTCCTCTTTATTTTTGTTGGGTATAATTTTATAAAAATCTACTATTTTTTTATTTTAATATAATTAAAAAAATTTGGTGGTACTTAATATAACTATAAATCTTGTAATTAAATAATTACTTTAAATATAACTTTTTTAACCATTAGATTTATCCCGTTTTTCAATTATTAATTTGAATCAAAAATGATTAATTTATTTTTTTCATCCATTGCTGATATATTAATTAAATATTCTACATATTAAATAATTATTTGCATTATTTGAAAAAATAGTTTTCATTTTATTAAATTTTAAATTTTAAATTTATCAAGAATTTTTTAATATGAATTAATTTTTAATTTACACTTTTTAAAAAAGTCTGATCATATACGGTTTCCATTCTATAATAGCATATAAACTGTTTTCAATAATTCGAGAATAATTGAATTTTTAAAAATAATTCTATTAACCAGCGAATAATTTTTAAAAATTAGTAAAGACAATTTCTATTATTTTTACGATCATCAAGGTTCTAATTTAGAATCGATTCATCTTCATCGCTACGTAATTTTATCCAACAATGATTTTTTAGCCCCAATTATTCCAGCTGTTTTTAACATTATATTTTTTATTTGATTTAAAAAAATTAATTTCACAAATTATTAGAATTTAATTTAGTTTTTTTAAATAATTGCTATATTTCAACTACTTTTTAATATTATTTTAAGGAATTTTTAAGCATTAATTTTTATATTCCAAAATAAATATAATTCGGATAGGCTAATTCATTTTTTATTAATAGATAAATTTTCATTTTTATTTTTTTCTTTACTTTATCAGTAATAAATGATAAATCATTTAATTTTTTATTTTATTTATATGACCAAATTTAACAATGAATTATTTATTATATTACAAATATAATAAAAATGTTCAGCGCTTGTTGCATAAATTAGTAAACTCAAATACATTTAAAATTTATAAATTGAATTTTTAATATCTTATATCATTTATAAATTAATTTACTAAAACAATAAATTTATTTTTTAATTTTTAATTTTTCGATTAATTAATGTATATTACAATAATGTATCTATTAAGGGATTATTAATACCATTCATCGTAAGCTTATATTTTATTAATTTTATTTATAATAATTTGTTGATATCGCTTTTGAATGTAATTAATTTTATTAATATTTTTATTACAAAGATTATTTAAGATACTTGTAATTCTAGATTTAGCATTAACTTCTCATCTAGTTTTCCTTAAATGCCCATTTGTTCCTTATTGAAATGTATAAATTTAGATATAGAAAAAAATTGGATTTAAAAATAAATAGAAAATTAATGGCTAATTGATAATAAAAAAAAGATTTTAACAATTTGGCGCAATAAAAGCTTATTCATATATCCTTATGATATTTTAAAAATAAAAATTATTATGGGATTTTTAAATTATCAAACGAAAAATAGCATGTTTTTTCATATATTAGTTTTTTGAAATTAATTATAAAAGGGAAATGAAATTTAAAAAAAAAATAATAGTGGGTTGGGTGAGCAAATTAGTGGATCTAGGTGAACAAAATGATAATGATTACAATCTCTATATGAAATCGTTCATCCGTTCAATAAATCGATAACAGAAATCGTCTTAGATAAAATTGTATAATGAACTTGAAATGATGGACATCATTTTGTAATTAAAACCGATGAAAAATCTTTGCTTTAATAATAATAAATAATTTTACGAGTTAAGTAAAATTGGACCATTATTTTCGAGCAAATTTTGTATGCCCTTTAACACAATGAATTATTAGAGTTAAATAAAATTGCCCTAAAAAATAAATTTCCTAATATAATCTCAAAATTTCTTTATCCTTTCAGTGAAATTATTATGAAACCAATATGTGTTTTTATATTTTCATCCATTTTTTATATTATGTTTTGTTTTTTAGATTCTACTTTTTTATCTTTTGAATGATTCTAGCTAATTCATGAAAATTATAAAAAATTTTAAAGTTTCACCCACAGATTTAATTACTTTTTAATTTAGCGATATTTATTTTTATTTTATAGCGTTATCTATTTTTATTTTTATATTTGATTTTATAATATTACTGTTTTTATTTTATCAAAATATAAAGAATAATTATAATTTTATTAAAATTTAGATTTCTTATTTAAAATTTGTTTTTATATAATATTTATTTTAAAATTAATGTATTTATATTTGCAATTATTTTAGAAAATATTTTTTATTTCTTCATTCGGTAGGTTTTTGTAAAATATTTTGGGCAAACCATTTTAAATTATCACCTTTACCATTCAGGTCTACAGAATTGGCATTCTCTCCAATCTAATATATTAATACGTAGTATTAAGATATTTGATTAAATCAAAAGTAAAGATTTTTTAATTTCTACAAATTTTATTTTTTACAATTCTTTAAAAAAATGATACGATCATATTAGGTCCAAGTTTTATATATATTATATTTTTATAAATAAAAACGATCATGTGGAAAATAAAGGTCAGCGTTTATTTGCTTCCAATATGTAGTTTATATTTTTTTCTATTGGTATTAAGTTATTTTTTAAAAATTTTAATATAACTTTAAATATATTTTTAACTGATTTTCGTTAAGTGTATTATGCATAATTTTTTCTAATTATTTGTTCAGGGAAATCTTAGCAAACAATATAATGTTAAACATGTTTAAAATTAAAAATTAATAAAGTTTTTAAATTTTGTTAAGCCAAAATTAATATATAAAATTAATAAATTTTATTTTAATATATCATAAGATTAATAATAATATTTTAATAATATTATTAATAAGATTTTTATTGATAATGTTTCCTATAAATATATATGATATAGCGTAAATTTTTAAATTAAATTTTAATGAATAATAAATATTAGCGTTTCTTCCATAATTTTGATTGCCAGTCTAGCGAATTTTTCTATAGGTTATTCATTGAACACTGAAACGAATGGAAATTTCCTTAGAATGTATTGAATTGAGAATATTCAAAAATGGAAGAGTGTTACCTCACCCTAAAAATTGAATTAATATAATTTCATAAAAAAACTATTATGATAAATTCAATATTTTTTCATTATTTTAATTTAAGCTTCCATATGATATATTACATAGTTTAATGATCAGAATATTTGCGTTCTGTTAGGAAAGTTTCAATTTAGAAGCATTAACAATTTAATAAGTATTTCCTTTTCATATTTAAAGATTTATTAATGATTTTTAATATTAGTAATTTTGAGGATGAGTTTTTAAAATTTTTTATCATGTTTAGTTTATATATTTTTTAAATATATAATTTTTACCATTTGATGTATTCAATCAATTCTTTTGTTCGATATATATTATAATATTTATGTTATCTCATTTAGATATTTAATTAATGATCAATACATTTTGTTCTTGCGGTGAAATTATTAGATTATTAGAGTTTGGATTGAAATTTTCACAGATTGGAATAATTAATTCTTTCTAGAGAATTATATGATTCTCTGATCAATATATTGATGTTTTTTTCTATTTTATTATTGATCCGTAATTCGTTTATTCTCCGACTACTAATTTTAATTTGGTTCCCCATAATTAAATCAAGCATCAATGGCCTTCATTTTTTAAAATTTATTTGATCTTTTTTAATCTCTTTATTAAATTGAAGAATGAATAATTTAATCATTAATTTTTTTTGTTAATTTATTATCATATAAAAATTTTATATGATTTCTTGGATTATAGTCAAATTATTGATGCTACCTACATTCCTTGCATTTTTGCCATCTTTGTACGGATATATTGTAATAATAATTTGTTCTTTTAAAGGACAAATTTTGTTTCAAGCTTTTTAAAAACTCTTTAAAACAAGCTTTTTTAAAAAAATTCCGATTAAGAAATCTAATGAATAAATCAATATTAATTATTTTTAAATTTTTTATGAATTTGTTTTCTCTAATAAAATAATAGTTATCAGAAAATTTACTTTTTTAATACTTTTTATAAATTAATAGATAAAAATTGCTTCATGTTATTTTTACAATATTATATTAAAATTTTAATTATAAAGAAAAACTATAATACACATATTAGATATCTGTGATTAGGGACTTCTAATAATAAGAGAATATTTTTGATTTCTTTTTCAAATATTTCATATATAATATTTCATAGATATATTTGAATACTACATATGAAATAATATTAATTTTAGTCAGCCAGCTTTAAAAATATATTTATTTTTATTTTTAAAAAACTTTTCTTTATTTATATCCATCGAAGAAAAAAAATATCGATTTCGTTTTCGCTATGTGAAAAATTTCTTCCATTGTATTCTAAAAAAATTATGATTAAAACTTAATCTAATAATCATTTTTCTATGACAAAATATAATTTGTTTGGAATTAAAATTTTGGATGGTAAAAAAAGATTCATTTAAGTTTGGATGGTAAAAAAAGATTCAAAATTTATCATTATTTTTGATTGCTTAATTACTTTGCATTCATTTTTCATGGTTAAAAAAGATTCATTTTTCAAACTTATGTGGTAAAGAAAAGAATTTTTATAAATTTATAAATCATAAAATTTTTTCACAGTGTCTGAGACTATTATCAAATCGTAAAATTATTAAATTTTTATAAATAAAATTTATTTAAAATAACTTTGAAGAAAATTTATTTAATATTAAATTTATTTTATGAAATTTCTTATTTAATATTACATTTGATAATATCTTTCTCACACAGTTTATCAATTAAAATATTTATTGTTTTTATAATAATAATTTGTTGAATTTTGTAAGAAAAATTTATACAATATTAGATAAACTATTGATAATAAGGGCTAAGCCTAAGCCTAAGTTTTTAAAAGTTGGCTTTTTTCATTTAAAAAAATTTTTAATTTTTTTAAATTATTTTATTTATATAATTATTTTTAAGCTTTTGTTTAGTAATGATGAAATTTTTAAAAAAGACAAAAAATTAAACATTATCTTATTTTAAAAATTAATTAATTAATTAATTAATTAATTAATTAATCGGTTTTGATTAATATCATATTTCATAGAATTTTTTGGTTTGTAGCTATTTCTTTTCGGATATTTTAATTCAAAGTTCATTGAATATTTTAAAGTTTTTTGTTTAAAATTATTCTTTTCATTAATTATATATTTTTTACCATTTATCAATATTTAAAAACTTGTCTTATAAATTTCATTTTTTTAAAACCAGCAGGTTGCACACCGTTGTTCATCCAACGACATTACGAGCATGGAATGAATTATTACGCAAGTGGCACGAGACACAACAATTGCGGCATAAACTGCTGACGACAAAAATGCTGGATGAAGATGATACCCATTAAACAATTACATAATTAAAAGATTTAAAATTATTATTTTTAACGTTAATAATTTGGTCATTTCATTTGATAAAGTTTTATATGTTGTTCGTTAAGTAAAAAGTTAAAATTCCTTTATAGAAATAAGCATATACAATCTATCTTGTGAGTTTATAAATTATTAATTGAGGCTAAGAAGTAAACTTTTATTCATAATTATTTAAATTAAAATGATATATAAAATAATTTTATTATTTTTTAATATTGTAAATTTCATTTATATTTCATACTTAGTAATTTTTTTAAATAATTAATAATTATTAATTACTATTTTATGAACTCTTAAATTTCATTTTATTTAAATTTTTACTGTATCTTACACTTTGAATTAATTTTATTGATTATTAAATCTTTTTTGTTATAATTATAAAAGTTCAATTAATCTTCATAATTATTTAAATTAAAATGATATATAGATTGATAAAAAATAATAAATTTATTTTTAAGTTCTAAACATATATTTCGAAAGAAATGTTAAAATTATCAATGTATAAGAACCCTATTATGAAAAAATTAATTTATATTTTTATTAAATTTTTAAACTTTTTATAAAAATATTTTAAGAAAAAAATTTCTCTCTATTATTCTTATTTTTAATATTGCTTTTACCTAATTATATATATATATATATATATATATATTTAAATTCATACAGGTTCTTTCCATCTGATAAAAGAAAATACTAAATACAAGTTAATAAAAATTTGCTTAATATTATTGGACTAGAATAAAGATTTGAAATACTAAGTAAAAATGCGTGAATATTTTATATAATATTATTAAAAAACAATGTATTTATTTTAAATTAAATGATTGTTTAAATAAAAAATATAGATATTTTTATAAAAAAAATCGGCCAAAAATTAACTATCATAGGTACATTATAATTTAAAACAATTAAATAATAAAAAAATAGTAGAATATTTTCTCTAAAATGCAAAAATAATATAAAATATCTTTTCATATTTCTATTATATCAATAAGAAAATTATTTCAATAAGAAAAATTATTAATAATATAAAATTAACTTTTATAAATCAAGAATGAGATTTTAATAATATAACAATAAATCGAAATTATTTGAGAAAAAGATAATTAATTTTTTCAAATCTATAGGATAACGTTGTTTCTTGATCGGAATTTAGAAATCTTCCGTCTGTTTCGAAATGCTCCGTATATTATAAAATTTAATAATTTTTGATTTTTTAATTTTCTAAGATACTGACAAGGGAGGTTCCCGAGGTGCCTCGCCCCGATTGCTTGGGGACCCATTCCAAATTGTAGAGCATCCGCGCTAACCACGGCATTATCATATTTATTTGGGCTACAAATGGCATTGAGTATTTATAGCAGATTTTCTATATGAGTTTTCGGCGTGCATTAGGCGC
>LDKF01000819.1:0-28831 GCA_001026735.1 Rotylenchulus reniformis | reverse complement strand
TTGAGTATTTATAGCAGATTTTCTATATGAGTTTTCGGCGTGCATTAGGCGCCGAAGAACGGTGCTGCGCCGAATACCACGCGTAAAGCACGCCGAAAACTCATATAGAAAATCTGCTATAAATACTCAATGCCATTTGTAGCCCAAATAAATATGATAATGCCGTGGTTAGCGCGGATACTCTACAATTTGGAATGGGTCCCCAAGCAATCGGGGCGAGGCACCTCGGGAACCTCCCTTGTGAGTTCATTTTTTATCTTAATATTTTTAAACTACATGGGGGAAAGATTTATTGGATCGAATTTTATAAGACACTGCATTGTTGGATTCAAAAAGATTCAGATACAATGATTTTTTGATTTTTATTGATTTTATTAATTTTTCCAGATCTATATTCAATGGAAATATAGCGCATCTTTTTTAAATTCAAATCATTCAGATAAAAATATAGAAAAGATCCTTTAATTTGATTGTAAATTATAAATAATAAGTAAAATTCGTAAGTTAAATAAATTACCGTATTTCTTTTCGAAATAGCAAATATTATCCCTGTTCATCGCATAGATTTTGCATCAAATGCAGCTGAATACTAATTCTAATGATATATATTTTTCATTTTTCAAATGTTCCTCGTAGTGGGACTCAATTAAATATTTGCTGAATGCATCCACTATTTTAACATGTATTTTTGCCACCACTTTTATATATAATTAATTAGTGTAAGTTATCTTATTACTTATTTTTAATACTTTTTATCCATATTATTATTTATCTTTTAAATAAATAGTATTTTATTTGCCTTTTCCTTTAATATCTATTCAGTTAGTTTTATTATAAAAATCTTTAAAGGAATCATAATAAATTTCAAAAAATAAAAATTATTTTTTGAATTACTTGGTTCCTATAACTTTAATAAATTTATTTTTAGTTCTGAAATATTTGAAAGTCACATTCGTTGTTTGGGAACAAGTAATTACTTCGCTTTCCGTAAAATTTTTTAGCAGGATTTGACTGTTTTCTTTGTTTAAATTTTTTGCATCTAATTATATAATATTTATTGCTCTTAAATTTTGTATTTTTTGACAAATAAATTTATTGCTGCTTAAAATATTCAAATGTTCATTAAAATTTATGATTTGCTTTATAAGGAATTTTTCTTGGAATAAAATATTTGTAATTAATAGTAAAATATTTTATTTACTTTCTAACAATTATTATTACTTATTATTTTTCACAGAAAGATTTTTTATAAACAATCTGGATAAATCATTTATTATGGTATTAGTTGTTTTTCAATATAGGTTGCTATAAATTATTGACAAATAACTAACATATTTATCACTTAGCATTCGACATTGAATGAAATATTTGCACATATTCCCGTCATGCAAAATAATATATTGGTTAGTAACTCATATTTTTATATTAATTATGGAATTTATTTGTTTTTAAAAACTTTTTTTAATTATTTGATCGACTATTTTATATTATTCTGATTTGTTTTATTTGATTCTGAAAGTTGAATTTTTTTTCATTTTTTTAATATTTTATTTAGATTTATTTTTACTTGTTTATGTGCCATAAATTGCCATAAATTCTTTCATTTTTTTATTATTTATTAATTGTTTTTGAATTACAAAATTTTTTGCCCATGCATCCATTACAATCTTATTGTTGAGTGCTGTTGTTTGCTACAGCCAGCAGTACTTATAACTTTTGATTATTTCTGTTGTATTTTTTATTGTATTTTGATTATTTGCTTTTTATTTGTTAATTCTCTTGTTTTCGTTTACTTATATCTTTTAAAATGATGATTCGATTCATTTTTGTCTTTGTTTTGTTAAATTCTTTGCTATTATCTTACTTTTAAATTGAAATATATACAATAAAATTTTTGTCAATTTTTTTCGTCTTTTTAATTTTTACATACAATTTGAAGTTTTTTTTTAATTTGTAGATATATATTTGATTTTCCATATAATATATTTCATCATATTTTTTAAATTATGAATTTTATTGTTTAATTCATATATATTTACAATCCATGTTATAGGTTCTGATTTTTATTTATATATTTTTTAATGAGCCTTTGGCCAAATTATTATTGGATTATAATTTTGCATATTCACGCGTCTATTAATTTTTTTAATATTGGATTTTTCATATACACGCGTTTATTTTATTTTTGTCGTTAAAGATTTTAAACAATACATTAGTTTTAAATGCTTGTAATTATTGTTAAAAATTCATTTAAACTTTCTACGCATTAGTAATAGTGGGTTTGGTAAGCAAAAGGATGACAAATCTCAGTTTTGTGAAGGTTCGTTGGTTCAATAAATCGATAAAAGGGGATTCGCCGCAGAAAATTCTTTTGATGGAATCAAAATGAATGGGCCTTCATATTTTCCCATTAAAAATCATGAAAAGTCTTTGTCAGTCAAATTTAAACTTATATGGAATTGTTTGCAAATTTAAAAAAACGATTAAATATTTAAAGAAATTGTTCCTTATTAGAGCAAAATCTATAAAGTTGATATTTAAATCCAAAAAAATGCCTCGATTAAAATTGAATTTTGAATGTTTAGACATTTTTATGATTTCTTTAATTTTTAACACGCTAAACTTTCGCCAAAAGCGTAGCTATGAAAAAATTGGGAGCGGTGAGTGGGTCGCCGGCGAGCTAAAAAATGAATTTAGTGGAGAAAATTACGTATTTTGTGATCATTTTTTTTAAAGAAATTGGCCAATTTTGTGTTTTATGAAGAAATTACCTTATGAATAATTTTGATACGATATTTCAGGATGGTAAAAATAATTCATTCAATTTTTGGAACATGTTTTTATGCATATTTAGCCAACTATGTGCCAAAAATTATATAAAAAAATGTGATAAATATTTATCTTATTAAAAAGCAGTTTTCTTATTTCATATTTTTAACAGATCATTTTGCGCATTCATGTTTGCAAATATTTGGCACGGTCCTTCTTCATTGATAGTGAAATATTTTCACTAATTATAGTATATATTTTTTTGTCTTTATTCCTAATTTGTCAAAAAAAATTTATTATTTAGAAAAAAATTTTTAAAGAGAAATTAAAGTTATACATAAGAAGTTTTAGAATTTTATTGATAAAATTTAATAATTAAAAAAATAATTTAATAACTGAATATTGGCCTTCATTCTTTAGCGCTCTTAGGTTTTAAAAATAAACATAAATTTAATTAGAAAAATATAATGCAAAATATATGTTTTAATCGTTTTTTCTTTAGAAATTGCCCTTTTAGTAATTAATGTTTATTAATTAGAAAGATATAATTTAATTTAACTGGTCAAAATTTCACATGTTTTTTTAAATTTATAGGACTTTATAAACTTTTGGACATTTTTTATTTAATTTATTTATATACAATTGAAATTTAAAATTATAATTATTTTTTTCGATTTGTTTTATTGGTGGATTATTATTTATTAAATTTAAGAATTTTATATTCAAAACTAAAGGTCCTTCTGTTATCGGCAATCCTAAAAATTATAAATTTAATTAATTTTATTTAGAAAAGATGAGTTCTTTGTCGCTGAAAATTGGCGAGTCAATTCCTTTTCTGTAATTTTTCAACGAGCAAGAGTAATTTCAAATCAAATTCTTTCTAATATTAGAGTTTTGTAAAATTAATAATGTTCATTTTTATTTTTTATTTTTATCAAAAAGAGTAAAGAGCATTTTTATTAATTTATTGTTTCCCTTATCTTCTCAATTCGTGTTTGCGAACTAATTTTATAAGGAATTAATTTTTAAAATTTATTGGTAAAAATTGATCATTTTTGATCAAAAAATAGATCATTTTTGAAAAAATGAACATTTAAAAATTGATCATTTATTTAAAATACTTTTTTTATATAATATTTAATTTTATGTTTTTACGAACTTTATATAATAGAACTAATATTAATCATATAGAGTTTTTAATTTTAATTTCAACTAGAAAGAAATATTTTTTATAAATATAAACATTATTTTTATAAAAAATAAAAATATTAATCAATATACAATTTAATGATAAAATTATATTAAATTTTATATTTAAAAAATGATTATCCTCTAATAAAGCTGATGAGCTAAAGTAAAAAAGAAAATTTTATCATATTACAAAAAGCTTATTTTGATTGTTTTTATATTATTTAAAGTTTAGAGTTAGTTCTTTAGGATTGTAGTAAAATTTTAATTATTTTGTTAAAGAGAAATTTATAAGAATAGGATTCATTTTATAAAATAAATGATCATTTAAATTTGGTTGATTAATTTATTTTTATTATTAATAAATAAAAGATAATAGATTCCATTTTTCAGGTTCATATAATCCAGCGAAATAATTGGGAAAAATTTTTAATTTTATTTTTATTAATAAATAAAAGTTATTAGCTTCCATTTTTCGGTTCATATAATCCAGCGAAATAATTGGGAAAATTTTTCAAAAATTCTTTTTCCAGCTTTTTTATTATGCGTTAAATATTTCTAATTTAATTTATTGTTTATTTATTGTATTGTTGTATATCAAGTATATTAAAATTTTTCTAAATATTTGTAAAAAATCATTTTCTATAAAAGGTGCAATTTTCATATCTTTTTTAAACAATAATTTACCGTATTCTCTCTAATATAAGGCCTCTCTCTCTATTATAAGGCCCCTCTCTAATATAAGGCCCCCTTCGAAGGTGATCGAAAAATATAAGGCCCTTCTCCATTATAAGGCCCCTCTCTATTATAAGGCCCTACTTATGAGAGTGACCATATATTATCCCAAAGAGAATTGAATTGAAAATAAATTGAAATGAAAATGAATAACGCCATTTCAACCAATGTTGTCACTTATCCAACTTTTTCAGAGATGATCTGATCTGGTATAAGTGATCAATTTAATTATTCAAAAGTAGTGGTCCAGACGGAGTTCGGGGAGAGATAAACACGAGCAAAAAAACTATCTTTTCATTTTTAAATTTGATTAGGCACTTTTTCTTAAGAAAGATGGTAATTTTAAGGAAATTTTTGTGTGCCGCTTAAAAATTTTTTAAGAAAAAATGATGTCCTTCCCTTCTGGAAGTAGTCAGTTTTTTTAATAACATGAGCCATATGTGGTTCGATCTTATATTGGCATCTTTGAAAACATCTTTGAAAAATATAAGGCCTCTCTCTATTATAAGGTCCCTCTCTAATATAAGGCCCCCCTTAGAATGTGATCGAAAAATATTAAGGCCTATGCCTTATATTAGAGAGAATACGTTTACTGAATAAATCAAGATTTTATGTTTTTTAATTTATTTTATGAATTATATTAGTAGTTGTTCATTTTAAAGTAATATATTAAAAAATAAATTATTTAAAAATTGATAAATTTATCTCTTAATGCATTTAATTACTCTCCTATTATTCTCTTCTGCCTTGCAAATTCGTTGCCTTCTTCTATGGAAGTTATTTCATGATTCATTTGCTGTATGAATTTTACCTGAATACAATCAACCTTTTATTTTCCACAAATTGTTTAAATGGATTTTGCTTTTTAGTTTTCAACCAAAATATGTTGTGATCGCCGCAAGTATAAATCTTCGATGTATAGCCATCGAAGTTTGTTTATTTAAATTTAAATAAAATAAATATATAACTAAATAATTTTCAAATAATTAACAGAAAAGTTAATGTATTTTATATTTTAATAAGCATCTAATATAATTTTTATTTTTTTCAATTTTATTTATTTTTAAAATGAAAAAATTAATATTTTTCCAGCAAAAGATTCAATCTAAAATAATTAACTTTTTTTCTAAAATTTAGTATTAATTTTTTGTGATTTGGGCTATTTTAAATTATTTTTAAAATAATTTAATTTTAATAGCATTTTTTGTTCTAATTTCTATCCCTTTTGATGATGCCTTCCATTCTTTTTACAAAATTTTTTATAGATAATTTAATTTATACCAATATTTAAGTAATTAGAAAATTTTAAAATATTTTTTCAGTTTTTATCATTTCAAAAAGAATTATTCTAGCTATACATATATTATATTTTGTTTTAAGTTTTGTAAATGAATAAAAATATAATTTCAGCAACATATAATTTATTTAATTTTTTCCTTTTTTGTATCTTTTTTATCAAATTTATTATTTATTCTTTATTGTTTTATTTTTATGTTTTTATGCCATGAAAAATTTAGCTCTTATTTACTTACAAAACAACATTTTATAAACCATTCTTAAATAAATTTTCAAAAATTTATTTTATTAATCATAATTGTTAGTAAAAAATCATCTCATATTTTAGTCAACCGAAGGAAATTCGTATCCCCATGATCCAATGGCAGTCACGACAATTATTTCTGTGTTCCCACGTTCAAATGAATCTACAGTATCTAATTTAATTTGTAAATTTTTCATTATTCCCTTTGCATTTCCTTGATATTTTTATTTTTTTTATTTATTTGGCCTTTATAAAAACCTGTTATAGATTTTTTATTAATTTTTATTTTTAATAATTCAGCTTTATTGGTTTTAAATCGAAGGTTTATAATATAAATGTTTATAATATTTATATAGTTGAATAAAATTTAAGTTTAAAATAAAAAATATATTATTACTTAATGAACTAAAAAATTTCATATCTAATTAATTAAAAAATTAAAGGTTTTTGTTTTCATACTTTATTATTAAAAAATTAATTAAAATTATATATTTATTTATAATAGTTTCGAATTATTTTTTTGAAAAAAGGATAATAATTCATATAAATTTATTTGTTAATTAATCAAGATAATCAATACCGAAACTATTAACCAATTTAAAAAATAATAATCGAAATTGGAAAATTTTCATTATTTTGTCGCAAAGCGCGATTAAAGCTATTCATCTTAGATACTTATATTTTAATAATTTATTAAGCTTTTTATTTTTATACGAAGTTTTACTATATCAGATCTGTTTTATATATCTATATATAAAATTATAATAAAAGAAAAAAATTAAATAAATAAAAATTATTATAAAACAATAACAAAAAATAGATAAAAAATAATTTAAAACAATAAGAAAAAAATATAGATTTAAAAATAATACTTAAAGTAATTGGAAATAAGGTATTTAGGCGCACATTTTTTTATTAGATAAAACTAGTTGCAACGCAGGGGAAATCCGCGCGGGTAACATTACTCTATATAGATACACAATTCTAAATAATCGCAGAGCATTTCAGTGGGTACCCGAACTCTACTCTATGTATTATGCTGGGTAGTAAGCAGCGCCTTCGGTTGGAAAAGCGCTTCGCGCTTAAAGACCTTCGGTTGCTAGAGCAGCCCCATTCCATCAAGTTCGAGCAGTTCAACTGCAGCACCATGCTGAAACAACATCACCATCGTGTTCAGCACCCTCGAAAACCCCCGTGGACCGAATTTCAGCCCAATCAGTGCAACATGACCAACCCGTCGATGACCCATCAAGTTCGAGCAGTTCAGCTGCAGCATCATGCTGAAACAACATTAGCATCGTGTTCAACACCCTCGAAAACCCCTGAGTACCAAAAATCAACCCAAAATCCCATCAAATTGCACAAAAGGCTTTAGGCCCCCTTAGAGTCCCGGAAATTTTTGAAAATTCACAAAAATTTTCTTAGGCCTAACCCAAGACCAAATTTTTTTGTTTCCGCTCAATGTTTTTCCACATGCTCTACAACTTTCTAATTGAATGCTAAGCTCAAAAATCAATATAATCATGAGTTTTCAAACTGGGACTCTTAGGTTGGTACTCTACCTGGAAAATTTCGGGTTTTCAAGGCCATAACTTTCTTAGGCCTGTCGAAATTTTTTCAATTTTTTTTGGTTTTCTTCTTCTCATTAAACTACATCTTTTTGTAAGCGGAATTAAATGTTTTTTTACCAACATAAGCATGGGTTTTCTCACCTGCAACTTTGAGTCCCAAAAAACGGGTTGAGTCTTGCCATTTTTCCAGAAAAAACTAACCCTATGACCCCAGAATTTTTTTCGACTAAAAGTTAGCGCACATAATGGGTCAATCGCTAGCGGGGCGGATTTTCGAAATATGACCTAAAAAGTATAGCTGTCGAAGGGCCCAAAATGCGTTTGGTCGATTTTTGATCAAAAACCTACCGTAACCCTCGGAAATCTACCGTAACCTGGGGAGGTTATAGTTTTCCTAGATGCGCAACAAAAAGTTAGGGGGGCCTCTAAAATACAACTACCCCTCTAAATATAACAGGAAAGGCGCACGAGTTTGGGGAACGAAAGACAACTTTACTGTATGTAGTATATAATATATAATGAACTTTAAACCAAATATTAAAGGTAAATTAAGATAAGTGCGTTTCTAATAATCCTACAATTTCCGTGGTATCAGATTGGAAAGGTAATCTAGATAAGTATTTTTATAATCATAAGATGGATTTAAGGAAAAATTATAACTCATGGATTCAAAAAATTTGTGTTTTTTATTTAAATTAAATAAATTTTAAAAATAATTTACTTACTTTAGGTCAAATTATCATATATCATCGCATTTTATATAGTGTAGTTTGCTCTTTTATTTCTTTTGTTTTCATAGAATATTTGATCCAACATTTTGCACTTAGAATATCATTCAATTCACATATATTGATATGAATATTTTCCAATTAAATTCCATTTTTATGGCTAAAATCAATAAATATATTTTTAATTTATCAATAATTAGAAAATAGTGAATTAATTTTAATTATTAGCAAAAGTATATTTTTTTATTTTTTTATTTTTATACAAAATTTATCACTTCTTAGAAAAAAACTTATTAGAAAACTTCTTAGAAAATTTATCACTTCTTGATACAAGCGAGAAATTATTATTTATGACTTCTCATTTGCATTTTGCCATCTTTATCAGGATATATTGTAATAATCGAGTGATTATTATTTTTGAAGGGACAAAATTGACCCAAGTTTCTTTAAAATTCGATAAGATTAAAATCCATTATAAAACAAATTAAAAAATTAAAGAAAATACTATTTAAAAAATAATATATTATAGTGATTATATTCTTAATGATAATTTTATATGATGAAATGATTAATAATTTTGTTATCATTATATAGTTTTTATCTTCAGATTTATTATTAGGTTTTACGGTTAATTATAAATGATTATAATCATTTAAGATTTTACTAATATATTTAATTTTTTGTATATTAGCCCGGGTAGATACTTAAATTTTTGAATTATTTAAAATAATTTTATTAATAATAATTTCTACCCTCATATTAAATAACTTCAGAATTTTTATAGCTATATATAAATATATATTTTATCAAATAATTATATAATTAAATTTAATTCTAAATTTTAAAAGATAAATTGTAAAACACTATCTATCTATCAAGATAGGGAACATCAAATATCTAATAAACAAATAATAATAACTCAAAATTAATTTAATGATAAATTTTTCTTCTACCATTATAGATGTTAATTTAGCTATTGCTTTTTCATAAAATTTAATTTAAATTTTTTATCGTATTGTTTATCCACCACCTCTGTCTTACGAATAGGACATATTCTCGTCGCACAATGGATTGGTATATGGTATTTGGTATATTTATTGAATATAAATATTTTAATTTTCTATTTTCATTAATTTTAGATTGTAATTTAAAATTTCTAATTGAAATTAATTTATTTTCCTATTCAATTTAAAATTTGATTTAATTTTTAATTTTATCTTTCGGCTTTAGAATATTATTTTTGAATATATTTATTTAGATTATTATAAATTTGGTTTTCTATAATTAAAAAATAATAATTTTTTTATTCATAATTTTTATTTTAATAAATTTAATAATTCTTTTCATCATCAATTATATTGAATTTAAATCGTTACTTTATTTTTTTAATTACGTAATTCGCGATTAATATTTTTTCTAATTTTTATAGAAATTAAAAAACCAATATTCGAAAATGATCAGAAAATTCAAATAATTTAGGATGTTTTTTTAAATGAATGTTTATTTGTATAATAATTAATTTAAAAAAATATGATATCCAATTATAGAAATGACATGTTTTCATTTATAGTTGAAATGATTTTCTTATTGAGAATTATTATTTTTATATTTTTAATGTTTTTAGTTTTTCCTAATCTTTCTTTTTATTATCTTTTTTGATTTTTTTTTTGTAAATTTTCTTTTTTTATAACTATTTGGTGTATAGTATCTTATTTATGAATAGTTCAAAATATTATATTTTCTGATTAATAAAATATTTAGAAGAATATTAATTGTTAAATTTTCAAAGGTAATATTTATAAAAAATATTAATTTTTATAAATAACATGATTAAAATAAATTTATAATTAATTTTATAATGAAATTATAAGTAAGATATTATAATGTTTATTATTTATATATTATTTATGTAAATTAAAAATTTTAATTTTAATCTTTTTTATATGTCTTATAGCTTTTAGAAGTAAATATATTTAAATTATTATGTACATTCAATCTTAAGGGTATCATAACGAAACATTCATCTGTTTTTTTGAGAAGAGAAAAATAAAAAATTTTTAGGATGATTTTATCATACATAATAAAAAAATTTACTATATGAAATTTTTTTTCGCAGATTTCAAAATAAATAACTTGCTGTATTAAATAATAATAATATATTATAATGTTTATTATAATTAAAAAATTTCATTAAATAATTTGATATAATTTCCGATACATTATTTAGATATTATTTTATTTATATACAGCCCTTCTAAATATATTACAGCATTTATTCATATTAATTCACATTGTTAATAAATCTTTGTAACGTGTCAATGTAACTTTATTTAATATTTAGTTGACTGAATATCTAATTAAGCATTTTTATTTTTTAATTTTTAATCATTAATAAAAGTCGCTTGGTTTTTGAAATTAAAAAACTCTAAAATTTCTTACTATTTTATTTTATTTTCATAATTTAAATAAATATTTTTAAATTATTTATTTATAAATTAAAAATTTATAATTAACTTTACTGTTTAAGTTGGTGTTTATGAATTTATAATTTTTTTATTTTCAGAATTATTAAAAAATTTAATTATAAGTTAAAATGAAAAATTTTATTTAATTTTTTATTTAAAAAGATCTTTTTTCTATATGTGATTTTCACATGTGATCTCTATAGATAAGTTCTTTTATAATTTATAATTTCTTTGTATAAATTAATAATTAAACACGATTACTCAGTTCTCAATCTAAATTTAGTGAAAAACTGGTTTTTTTAATTATTTTAGTTTCTTCGTAAGAACGAGAGCATCATATTCAGTTGCATTTCTGCAAAAAATAATTTTAAAATTTTGATTACATTCATGATTCAATTTAAGTCATCGTTAAGGATTGGTTACTAATATTTTTAAAATAAATAATGAATTATTACCAAAAAGATTTTAAAGTGTTTAGATTCATTAACTGCAAACTAAAGAAACATAAATTAAGATACTCCTTAAAAATATTTCAACTAATTCTTTATTGGTTATTTTTTACATTTTTATATAATTTTGAGAATATTTATTTTTTTTTATCTAAATTGGAATTTCTAGCCTTTTTTATTTTGTTTAGTTCGCATTATTTTTAAAATTACCAGTTTTTTATTTTCCTTTTATTATAAAACCTTTTTTATTCAAATTTGATTAATTAATTTGATTATTGATAAATTTTTCTAATTTATTATAAATATATTCTTGAAAAATGTATATAACATAAATTATGTATATTAATTTTTATATTACAATTAACTCATCTAGCTATTCTTTTTTAAAATGGTGCTATTTAAAATTATTGATTACAATTTGTAATAAATGTCCATCCTTTTTGATGGAGGCCCTCCATTCTCTTTTTATATTATTAATATAAAGAATAAAAGATTTCATTCCATTTATCTTAAATATTTTTTTATTAAAGCTTCATTTTTATTGTCTATGGGATAATTATTTATTTCATCAATTAACTAAATTTATATAAAAAAAATTTCATATACCAAATTAGTTTATTTATGCAAAATATTAATGAATAATTTTGAAAAGATTTATTTTCTAATAATATGATTTCAAATAATCTGGCATGCATATAGATATTATATAAATAATTACATATCATCTATAAATTTTTATAAATTTATTTTAAATGACCTTAGAATTTCTTCTAGTAGACTTCGATTAAAATTGGCTGCGTTATGATTTTAATTTTTTAGACTATATATTATTATTTTTCTTTTTCAATATATATAGATAAAGGTGTGAATACATTTTCACAACACAACACTGAAATTAAGTTGGCAGGAAAATATAAATTTTATTATTTTTGTAATATAATACATATATTAGTATTTTTGTAGGATAATGCTCTCGAACCGCAATTTCCGTCAGTAATTATAGATAAATCTTTATAAGACTATGGTACAATAATTTTGCTGTTAATATTTATTATTTAAACTAATAAGCTGTAATTTTTATTTCAGATGCAGTTTCTATTTAATTTGTCAATTTTGTTTATAAGATTTTGTTTATATTTATTAAACATTTTTTTATATTAATACATTTGATTATAATCATAATCATGTTAATTTTCGAACAAAATACAATATATCAAATATATCAGCTACATATTTTCATAAATAAAAAATACAAGATGATTATTTTAATTTTATTATTTAAATTCTCATTTTAATTGAAATATAAAGGTCGTTCCTTTTAAAACATTTAAATTTTTTGATTTTTTATCTTTTAATAATTAATTATAATAAATTATTAATATTAATTTTAATCACCTTGCTCAGATTATTTTTTGATGATATAATGGAATGGCAAGATCTTATAAGAATATTTATTAGCTAAATTCTATTTTTAAGGTACATTCATCTATATTTAATTATAATATTATTCCTATTTTAATGCAATTACGATAAAAACTCTTCATTTATTTTGAATTAAATTTTTAAAAATATATATTTTATTAATTCTGATAAAATATTTAGCATTAATAGTACCTTTTTCGAAATCCGACATCATTGAAGCAGGTTAATGGAAAAATAAATAGGACATAATTTAATTTTTCACACTTATTAAAATCCTATTTTAAAAATGAAATTTTAAATGGTTTATTTTTTTGTAAAATTATTTTTCAAATGAATTGTTTTTTATTAAATTGTATAATGAATTACCAATTATTATTTGATTTTTTTGTTTTTTACATCTTATAAATTTTTCTAACCATATCAATTCAAGCAAATTTATTAATTATAATTTTTAGAATATACATGAAAATAAAAATCAATACTTTTTATCGAACCATCTTGACTGTAATTTGAGAGAGAAATTGAGAAATTAGCTGTCACGATACAATTGCAAATGAAAAATCTATATTTTTTATTTTTAGTTTCTAAATACGACAAGCATATTCAGTTGGATCTAAAAAATGCACAGATAGTTTTGTAAACAATGATTTTTTCGGGGGGGGGGAATTTTTTGCTATTTATTTCTTTTATTTTGCATAGGTATGATACTTTTTATGATATTTAAAGAGTTATATATATTTGAACAAGCATGAAGCATCGGAAGAATGTCGCATTTGTATAAACATTCATGGAAAAGGTCCATTTTAGTTAATTTATATATATAATTTATATAGTCTCTCGAAAAAGTGTTTCAAGCATCAAAGCATCAAGTTGTACAGATAGATATTCGAATATAAATGAAAAATTTTATAAAAAGATGAATGGAATAACCTAAATAATTAATTTATTAAGATTCCGATTAATATTTAATTAGATTTTATGAAGTGACTTATTACCATTTGGAGGTATTTCGTTATTTCATACTTAAATAATTGCCCATTTTTTATTTTTATGATTATATTTTAAAATAAATATTTTTATAATTATCGATTTTATTAATTAGCAAAAAACTTATTTATATAATAAATATTTAAGGTTCCTTTTTTGGAAAGCGAATTCTTTTCATGTTGAATGAAAAGAAATCAGCAATGAGAGTTTTTAAAAATTTAATTATATTTGTTCTTTAGCAATATAATATGATTTAATTTTTTATTCAAAAAAATTTTTTAAATATCAAATAGTTTTTATATATTCAAAATTTATTTATACTAAATGAAAAATCAATTCTAAATGTGATATTTATTTGGTTTTTAGAAAAAAAATCATTTTACTATAATTAATATTTAATATTTTTTATCCTTTACTTAGATGAATATTTCGAAATAACTTTGTTAGTTTTTAAATTAGAGAGTCTTTTTAAAAATAATATGTGAACAAATTTTAAATCATAACGAAGTTTTATATTATCGACCTGCATTATTTTTATAATACCTATGATTATTTGATCACCTAAAGGTTTGACAAGTTGTATAATTATTTAACTAACAATTTTTCCATGAATATCTTTCTCTTAAATTTTACTTCTTTGAACCTCAAAAATTTTAAACTTTTTATTGTGCATCCATTAATAGATCAGTTATATTTAATTATTGGAAGTGTAGTTAACATAATTTTTTCATAAATTTTTAAATTTTTAATGGTTTGTCATTATTCAATTTATTAAATATATTCTGTTTTTATTAAATAAATTTTTAATTTCCTAATACCACATAATATTAATTTATTTTGATACATTTATATTTTTTAAGATTATTATAATATATTAACTATAGTCCTTTATTTTTGACCAATTTATTATTTTATGTATTAGAATTTTTAGAAAACTATTAGTTCCAATAAAAATTTGGTTTGACTACTATAAGTAAGTTTAGATTTAAAATTTTTTATTATAGTTAATTCTGGTTTCAATCAGTTTTATTTTAAAAAAAATATTTAAAGCAAAAGGAAATTAAAATGAAAGATATGTAAAATTCCAAAACTTGGATGAAATTTTGGGAATAGAAAAAAGAGATTGTTTAATAATTTTTTAAAGTAAATTTTTTTTCAATAATAATATTTTATTAATATTATTAATAAGATTTTATTAATAATTATTCTTATAAATAATTATGATATTATGTAAAATTTTTAATTTAAATCTAATAAATAATAAAGAATAGCGTTTCTTCCATAATTTTGATTACCAGTCTAGCGAATTTTTCCATAGGTTATTCAACATTTGATTGGATGAATGGAAATTTCCTTAGAATGTATGGAATTGAGAATGTTCAAAAATGGTGTTACCTCAACTTTAGAAAAATGAATTAATATAGTTCCATAAATAACTATTAAGATAAATTCAATATTTTTCTATATTGGATGTATAATTGGTTTTTCTTTATTTAAATTTAAGCTTCAATTCAATATATCCCATAATTTAATGACCAGACTATTTGTGTTTTTTATCAATTTAGTGGCATTAACAATTTAAAAGTATTTCTTTTTTCATATTTAAGGTTTATTAATGGTTTTTAATATTGTTATTTTGAGGATGATTGTTATTTTTATTTATAATTTTTATTATTTTTAGTTTTACATAATTTTTTACATTTTAATTTTTATCGTCTGATTTATTCATCGATAATTTTATGCGATATATTATAATATTATGCCATCGCATTTATTTATTTCATTAATGATCAATACATTTTTCTTGCGGTTTAATTATTAGATTTATTAGAGATCGGGTGAAATTTTCTCAAATTAATTCTTTCAAGAAATTCTATTATTCTCTGTTCAATATATTGTTATTCTTCTATTTTATTAGTGATCCTAAAATCGTTATTCTCCGATTACTAATCTTAATTTGTTTCCTCATGATTAAATTAAGTATCAATTATCTTTATTTGATCTTAAAAATAAAAGTTTTTATTTTAATTATCAAATTAATGAATAATTTAATCATTAAATTTTTTCTTAATTTATTACCAAAAAATTTATGATTTCTTGGATTTTATGATTTCTTGGATTATTGTTAATACCTACTTTCCTTGCCATTTTGCCATCTTTGTAGGATATATTGTAATAATAGTTTCTTTTATGGACAAATTTTGACTCAAGTTTCTTAAAAATTCTTTAAACAATTTTTTAAAAAATTACAATAAAGAAATCTAATGAACAAAAACAATACTAATTATTTTGTAATTTCTTTTTATCAATTTGCGTTTCTCTAATAAAATAATAGATTTCAAAAAATTCACTATTTTTCAATTTTTAAAAATTAACGATTTAAAATTGCTTCCTTTATTGTTAAATTTTATTTATTTATCGTGAAAAACTATAGCACAATATTAGATATCTGTGATTAGGGACTTCTAAAAATATGGAATATTTATGATTTATTTTTCAAATATTTTCTTTCTTCAATATTTTGATTTATTTATTTAATTAAATGACGTTTATGATTTTTATCTATCATGTTTAAAGTTGACGCTTTATTTAAAATGACGAAGAGTTGATTAAAATACGCGCCGTTGATCAAATCAAGATCACGATTTAAAAAAAATAATTTTTAAAATACTCATATTAAGATATTCAATTATATTCAATTATATTCAATTATATCAATTTAAAATGTCTCAAAATGTTTGGTTGTATGGTATTTTTCAAAAATCTCTCAATAATAACAGCTACTTACCTGTACCATCATCTACTTACCTGAACCATTTTATCTGAGTTTTAAAATAAGTATTCTACAAGTGCAAGAATATATTTATGTTAAATCAATAAAAATAGATATCCTTAAATCATAATGAACTTTAGTTTAAAAAATTAATTTTTAATTTCTTATTTAATAAAATAATTAATAAATATTAATTTTTAATTTCTTATTTAATAAAATAATTAATAAATATTTATTTAGTTTATTTTCCATCTTTATACTAAAAGATAAATTTTTAATTTTTGGAAGCTAGCGCAAGCTTGTGAGCTATGCATTGTATAGCGTAAATATTCCTACTTCTGAATTAATGTTATATTTTTTATATGGATTCTTCCCATCATAGAAGAGACACCATTAATAAAATAAATTTTTATTTTATTATTTTAAATATATTTAATTACAAAAAGCCCATAATATCATAGTATGATATAATTATTTATAATAAATTTAAAGTTTTAATTTATTTAAATATCAATAATGTTTTAATATATCTTCTAAAATTTTACCTATTTTTTATTTTAAAATTTAAATGAAATGAATATTTACCATGTTAAATTACTGGTTTTAATATTTTTATAGCTTTTTTTTATTATTTAATTTTTTACGATGAATTATTAATAATAAGAAAATAATCATAATATATGAAATTTTCCTCTCTTTGTTTTTTAAAGCAAAAAATTATTTGCTTTTTTAATCATATTCTTATTTTTATTTGAATGAGCAAATTTTATTTTGAAGTAGTTTAAGATTCTAAGATCTAGATCTAGCCAACATCTAAATTTTTTAATTTTATGTTATATATAGAATTTTTCAATTCTAGTCCTGCTTGTTGGAACATCACGCGGGGTACAGGATCCAACATAGGTATACATTGTCGATTTAAAAGTTTTTTCAAATTTATATTTAAAAATTATTATTATATTTCCATATGTATTAAATTTATATGTAATTATGGATTTTTCAATAGAAAACTTATTAATTTGATTATTCGTTAGAATTTTATAATATATATAAATAATTATTAAATATTTCACATTCTCATTATTTTATAAAACTAAAAAATGGATCGGTCTATTTAGAAAATAGCCTTTAAAATATATTTTCTATAAAGCAATTTATTTTTTACATCATATCTTTAAATTTTGATTATTTAATTTAATATTAATTGTTTATTTTTAAATGATATTTATTGAATATTAAGATTAGAAATTTTTATAATTTAATATCTTAATTTATTTATGTTTTCATTATCCTTACATTTAAAAATATTTATTTATTAATATAAAAATATATATAAATATCTAGATATTGATATTTTGTCTCATAGAATTCATTATTTTCAGTGTATTGTTCTTTAATCTAATTTAGTTTGTAATAAAAACTCCTTTTATTTTTGTTTTATTTTTATCTCTTTTTCAATTATTATAAAATCTTGGTTTTTGTGAAAATAAATTATTTTTTATATATAAGATTAATTTATATTTAAAATAATATTTTTTATTTTATTTTATTCTTACTTATTACAAAGTATTAATAAATAATACTGTAGGTCCGGTAAAAACAACTGGACCAACATCACGACTATAATCAGCGACTGCAAAACATTATAATTTAATTTTATTTAAATTACTATATTTTTGCTTCTATTTTGAAAAATGATTATATCAATTTTGTAAATAATTCTAAAAATAAATTTATGGATTTTATAACTCCTTTCTCCTTTTGGTAGAGCGCCTTAATGAATCGACTTCGAAGATCATACCATCTGTTTTTCGGATCTTTTTACATAAAATAAATGTTTTTTGGCCCTTAAATATCTAATAGTATTAAATATATTTTTATGAGTTAGAAATAAATTTCTTTTTAATATATTTTCTTCATTGTATTGTAAGTTACTCTACTTAGCATTAAGTTTCAAAATTCATTTTTTCAACTTAATATTAAGTGATTTTATAAAATGATTTTTAATTTCTAGACGTTATAACGTGATTTTTTATTATGTTATTAATCTCTCGAAAAATTATTAGATTTCATAAAATTATGTTTTTAAATTATATTTATTAGATGATTGCAACATAAAAGAATCATTTATATTTTATTTTTAAAGCTTTAATATTGAATATTTTATAGCCTCATGGCATTAATTTAATTATCTTTTTCCATAATATTATTTTTAGAAATTCATTTTAATTAACTATTCATATAGAATATTTTTCTTATTGAATAATCCTTCATTTGAAGGATAGATCGATTTTGAAATTATTTTATTTTAGTATGTATTAACCTTTAAAAAAGTTATTTAGCTTGTAATAACAACATCATTCATTCGCCATCAGTGCACCAAACCTAGCGTCAGCAGCTGGAAAGGAGTAATATGACAACTTTTACAATTTAATTTTATTTATATTTTTAAAAATAATCCGAATATTTAAAAATCAAATTATCTAAATGAATATTCTATTAAAAATAATCTTGAAAAACATTACGAAAGATTGTATGTCACAATAATAAATAAGATAAATAAGCTATAATCGGGTCGCATTTTGTCCTTAAAAATTCCAATTTTTATAATGTTTTGTGATATTAATCAGTTTTATTTTGGATAATCAAGAATGGATTTTCAATTAATATAATGTTTCTTTCCGATGGTGTTTCTAATAAATTTTGTTCCTTGCGTTTTTACACATTAAATTTAATCATGGATGTCTTGAATATTTTTCCACTTATTTTATAAATCAATATTTAAAAAATCATTAATTACTCATAATTTAAAATTGCTATCTAATATATCTTATTATAAAAATATTTTTTTATTATTCAAGTTTAAATTAATTTTTTATAAATTAATAAATAGTTAATTTATTAAATAATAATTTTTTAATTTCTTGATTTTTTCAAATTTTTTTTGTTTTATTTATTTATTTATTTTTTGATTATTATTCTTAAAAATTCTTTTATTAAACATATTTTATTTTACCTTGATTATAATAAGTTAATTAACAATTAAGAAATCAAAAATTTCAATTCGAAAATTCATTTCAATTTGACGAAGATATAGTTAAATATTTTATCAATTTCGATATTATATTTTATTCAGCATCATAAAGTTTGTTGCATTTTTTATTTATTAGCTTTATTATCTTTTTATTAATTTTTGATTCACTTATAGCATTAATTAATCCAATTTTATTAATTTCGTATTAATTTCAATATATAAATTTACTTTTTCATTTTGTATATATAAATTGATTAGCTAAAATTTTTAGTTTACTTAATTTAAATTTATTTTTTTAATAATTTAAAAATTATTTTATAAGATATTTTTTATGATAATTAAGATGCTCATCCATTACATCATTAAATAAAGTAAAAAATAAAAATTATTATATTAATAGTATTCAGACAATTAATTTAAGCACTTTATTCGAAATAATTTTGCATTAATTTAAATCAAAAAATTATAAGAGTAAATCAGCTGATCATTTTTTGATAAGATATTTAATAAATTTATTACTTTCAGTTTTTTGTTTTTGAATTATTATTAGTTTTGGCTTTGGTATTTATTTTTAAATGATAAACAATCATTCTAATTTTTTCTAATTATTTTTTATAAATTGCAGCTTTCGAAAATTTTTAAATTTTGAATTGGATTAAAAAATTTTAGCTATCATTAAAATTTTAATAGTTAGCTTTATTTTTATCATATGAGATATTTATAATAAATTTATATCTTTTAAGAAAACTAAAATATGTTTATTTAAAATTTTTAATCCTTATTGTTAGTCATATTTTTATTCAAATTTTTTCACAATTGATTTTTTTTCAAATTTTTTCACAATTCAATTTTATTTTTGATAATAATTATTATCATTATACTATTTTTTAATAATTGTAATAAAATAATTTTATTTTTGTAATAATTATTAATTAATAATTTTTAATATATTCTATTTTAAAATGTATTTATTATTTTTTGTTAAGAATTCTTCCAAGACGAGTTTAATTTTTGTCCTTCATGATTTATGATATATTTTTATATTTATATCCTAAAAAGTATATATTTTTAATTTATTATTACTAGTTCGAAATTTATGAAGAAAACCATGATAAGCTATTTCTCAATTAATTAAAATTATTAGTGAATAATTTATTAAAATTGTATTGTAAATTATTTCAATTTGTTTATATTCGAAATGCTCGCTTTTCTCGTAAAGATTACTCTGCTTAAAAATATTTGAAGATTTTCAATAGTATAATTTTCATTTTAATTTAATTATCATTTAAGCAAAAAAATTATTTTGATCAAATAATGATTTTTTAAATAAATATTAAAATGACTAAATATTAAAAATTTTAATTCAAATTTATTATTATTAAATATAATTATTAAAAATTTATTATTACATAATTATTAAAAATTTTAATTCAGTGCTTGCCGGTGAATAAAATTGCCAAATTCAATAGAGACGAATAATAATGTATATAAATTTCATTCGGTGCCAGTTCACGATGGATACGTTAAATCAGTTTAAATAAATTATATATCAAATTGCAAGATTAAATTAATTATTTTTATTATAATAAAAAATCGCTTTTAACTATGATATTATTAATTTAAAAATAATAAATTACTATGTGCCATGCTTAAAAAATATTATATTTAGATGATTTTTTAATATTTTTTGAACGCATCTTTATTAAATTACTTGGTTGGATATGTTATTAAAATTTCTGTAATTGTAAAAAACATTTTCGATTAATTTTTATAAATTAATTAAGTTAATAATTTTTAAGAATTTTTCGAATTCAAAAGGAAAGCGATTTTAATTATTCAAATCGAAATATAAAAAAACTTATTTTGAAAAGATGAATTCTTTGTCGCTGAAAATTGGCGAGTTAAATTGTTTTTTATATTTTCAAGAACAAATTCTAGAAATAAACAATTGAAAATATTGATTTATTTATTTATTACTTCATTTTTAACAAAATTTAATAATTTTTTAGTTTGACAAGTTTTTTTTATAATGTTTAATTTTCAAAAATTTTTATTTTAATAAAATATTTTTAATTTGAATTTCTGAATCATTCTTTTACATAATATGTATTTAAAATTATAAATATATATTTGGCTTAACTTATTCAAATTTTATATAAAATTTTGTAAAAATTTTTGGGTAATGCATTTATATTATCATAGTGTGCTTTTGCAAAAAAAAATATCAGTCATTATTGAATTAGGATTTTCGTTTATTTTGCGAATTTTTGAATTAGAATTTTCGGTTATTTTTTATATGGTTCGGTTTATTTAATTAATTTTATTATACAAAAATCGATACTTTTCATATTTTGATTTTAATGTAATAATATTATTAAATTTTAAAATGGTTGTTTTATTATTTGTTAATAATTTTTAGGCATTTCGTGGTCTCTCCTATCCATCCCTTATTTTGAGACTTTTCGCACAGCGGCCTGGTACCGTTCTAGTCAGTTATGATCGTATTATTCAGAGATTTTTTCAGGTTTAGGTCAATGACTCTCCATTGAGGACAGCCAAAATACCATTGAATTCCTGACCCTCATAGTTTTGGGTGCTATGTCGTTTGGGCTAAAAGTGCAATAATGGATTTTTCTCTTGTAAACTACAAAAACATCTAAAAAACCCCAATTAAATAAAAATGTCTAAAATTGTTAAAAAATTCAAGGTCCAAAAAGAGAATTTCAAGTCAATAAACTATAAAAATTAAATGTCTAAAAATGTTAATATTAATAAAAGATGTAAAAGAAATAATCCCATTTCATAATTTTAAAATATTTAAAAATTTAAAGTCAAATTATTATAAGATTATAAATTTTACCATGGTAATTTATTTAATTAAATTTATTATTCGATATTTAAATATCAGTAGCGCCCATTTGCCTTCTTTCTGAAAAATTACAACCTTAAATTTAACAAAATATAAAATAATATGTTATAAAAGGCAATTTTTAACATAAAAAATAAATTTTAATTTTTATTTATATTTAAATTTTTAATCGTTTTGTCATTAGATTTTTAGGACTTTTCGACAACTTTAGAAATTTTTGTTTTATTGAGGTTTTTAGATGTTTAGTTTATGTACATGAGGAAAATCCATAATTGCACTTTTAGCCCAAACGACTCAGCACGTAGTTTTGGACGGGTGAAACTGCAATCAAATGGCCATTTTTGACGAAATTGGCACATCGATTCCTTTCAGCACCCGCAACTTCTGCAGAAAGTGAAACGCTTTTTCGTCAGCTGGCTTAATAATCGTGATTTGGGGAAGAGTTTATTGACAGAAAATGTGGAAAAACTGTTATTTTTGCACCACAATATCAAACTCTACAATTTTAACTATGAGTAAAAAATTTTCCAACCCACTTTCAAAAATACCGCCTACTGTCTAACGTTTACCGCCAAATATCTCTTTTAGGGCCTTACCGCGTTTTTCATTTACCTTTTTACCGTTTACCCTATGCCGTTTTTAAAAATTAATTTTCAACAGCCTGCTAAATACCGAAGTTATGAATTTTTAAAATAATTCATGTAATGTGCGACAGAATTAGTTTCACCCTAAATATTTCTAATAATGTTTAGTTAATTAATTTAAAGTTTAAGCGTTAGTGTTAATTTTATTTTTCCATAAATTTTAAATAATAATTAATTATTCAATATAATTTATTGAACTAGAATTTAATTTATTAAATATTATAATAAATGTATGATAATTTCATAAGTATATAATTAAAATAGATTTTTGAATATCTCATTAGATGACAGTAAATATATTTAATTTTCCTTTTTTCAGGCTTTAATGGCTCTTTGATCTCGATACGATAGCCGAAAGACTTCTCTGCCACTTCTCCTGCCCTAGGGCTTATTTTATATAAATTATGTCAATTGTAAAAAAATTATATTTTATTTTTTATTGTGCAATTTAATAATTTTATATTTTAATATTTATTTACTTAAAAATAATAATCGAAAGAAAGTCATTCTATATTATCAGAACAAATAATTTTTCTGATCCTTTTAATTTTAAATTAATTATTTAACATTTAGGGATATTCTTTAAAAAACGAATAAATATTATTAAAAAAATGAATAATAATAAAATATATATTATATTCTATGTAATAGCATAATTTTTAAGCAAATTCCACAATATTGACTGCAAGTTCTTTCCTTTTCCTTGATATATTTAAAATAGAATTATTTTCAAAAAACATCCGCTTTATAATAAGTAATTTATGATTAAATTATATTTTATGAAAAAAAATATTATTGATCTAAATCGCATAAATCACAAAAAGTTATTACATTACTTTAATTTTAATTTATTTTGATTTTATTACATAGTTGTTGACAAACTTATTTATTTTGATTTTATAAGATAATATAAAATAGATTTTATATTCTTAATCGGCGAGCAAATCAGGTTCCAATCCGAAGGTTTTCCCCGTTTATTAATCAATAATAAATTAATTTAATATATTTAATTTAAATCATATCCATACTTATTTAAATATATTT
Source organism: Rotylenchulus reniformis (assembly GCA_001026735.1). NCBI lineage: Eukaryota > Metazoa > Nematoda > Chromadorea > Rhabditida > Hoplolaimidae > Rotylenchulus > Rotylenchulus reniformis. Next base: position 4,613 of record LDKF01000819.1, on the reverse strand, counting down.
AATTTAATTCATCCTTTAAAAAAATCCAATAATTACATTTATTTAAACGGAATAATTGATCTTAAAATTTCAAAATTAGATGATTTTACATTTGTGAAATTATTCAGTTATCACGCTTTTTTAAAATTTATATATAACTTTAATTTCTTATATTTATATTTTATTATGAATTTAAAACATTCATTAAAAAAGTATAATATATTTTTTTTATAAATTTTCTCAACCATCTACTTAAACCATCTTCTGTCTGAAAGAGCCAATGCGCAAAAACAGTAATATTTTTTTGTAATTTGAAAATTTTGAACTTTTTTAAGATCATTTATATTTTATCTTATTTTTAATAATTCCTGTATTTCAATGAACTTTGAGTAAATTTTGTGTTATTTTAAAGTCTTCGCAGAATAAATTTTTCTTTTCCTCTTTTTATCTATTTTTAATATAACATAAATAATAGAATATAGCATATATAATATAACATTAATATAATACAGATTGATAAAAATAATAACAATTAAGATAATAATTTTTAAGAACTTTTGAATTCAAAACGATGGACCTTTAAATCTTCAAAACGAAATATACTTAGGGTGTAAACTAAGTTCTGACCCCCTGTCATTGGACCATTTTAAAAAATTCGTAACTTTGCTATTTTGCCACCAATTCTCTTGCACTCTTTTTTATATTATAGAATAAATTGTACTTTATCATTTTTACAAGAAAAATTAATTCTATTCCATTATTAAGAAAAGTTATGATTTTTTATTTAAATACACCCAAAATTGACAGCCTACCATAATTCTTCTATAGTCTCTATATGACATATTTCATAAAGATAGAAACCCAATAAGTTATGAAAAATATAGTCAAAAGGACCCTCTTTTATTGCATCAAAAAGAAAATTTTTAGTCAGTGCAAAAAAGGGTAATATGAAATCATCAAAAACCCACAAAATTTGGGACATTTTCTGGGGTCAAAAAGAGAATCTCGACTTTGAGACTTTTTCAAATGAGTAAACCATTGTGATTCAATATTATGGTGTTCTATTAAGTAGAATATTTCAAAAATTCAATTCTTTTAAGTTATTTTTGTCATTTTTACTAAGGAATGCTTTTTTGGAGGGTTGACTCAAAATCAATGTTTCAAAAAAATCCACTATAAAAAATTGAATAGAAGTTTTGGGCAGCTCATTTTTACCCAGAATATACAGAAAAATGTGCTCTATCAGAATTGCTTTTGAATTGCTTCTCTAGCTCATTTCATTGATGAGAAAAACTTGTCCCAATTTAACCATGTCTATAATGACCTCTGTTAATCTTTTGCTTCAAAAGTTTCCAAAATTTAACCAAGGAGCTTTGATTTTTTCCATAAAAAATGCCAATATATTATAGATAATAATAATGGAAATTTGGATGGGTGGTTAGATTTAAGTTGATTTTTAAAAAAATATTTTAACGAAATCGGTGAATGGGGGTCAGAACTTAGTTTACACCCTAAGTAATATTGTTTTGAATAGATTATTTTTTATCTTTGAACATTGGCGAGTCAAATTGTTCTTTAAATTTTAAGAATAAATTCTAGAATTAAACAATTAAAAAATTGTTTATATAATCTTCTTTCTATTTATATAAAAATGATTTTGCTTCTTTCGGAAATTTTTTAATCTCGTCTGATATTGAGTAGCATAATTAATAATGCTTAAATTATTTAACTTTTTATTTAAATATAAATTCAATTTGCAATTATTAATAAAATATATAATTTTACCTCTAATAAATTTTAATTTTTCACGAAAGCTTTGGTAAAAATTCTGGCTAAATCATTTATTATGGCCACAATGAAATGAAATATTGGTAGGTTTATTTGATTTTTAATCGAATTTATTTTTCAAAAAATAATACCTTTTATTATATGATATCGATTTTATCCATATTATTCTTTATAGTTTTAATATTTTGATTCTTAAAGTTGAATATTTCTTTTTTTATAATTTTATTTTTAATACATTACAATTTGCGATTTTTTCATTAATTTATTTCCTTTTAATTTAAATTAGCTATTTGATTATTATTTTTTGCGATAATTTATTTAAAAAATTTGCTAAATTATAAATTTTTGATAATATTTATAGCACCTAAAAAGTTAGTTAATTAATCATCTATTAAAACTTTAGCTTTATTGTTTTTGTTCTGCAAAATAGAGCCCCTTTTTATTAGTAATGGCCGGTTGGGTGAGCAAATGTTGACATTCTCTGTTTGAGCTGTTCGTCGGCTCAATAAATCGATAAGAGGGAAATCGTCTCAGAAAAATTTAATGGTTTCAAAATGAGTGGAAGGAGCGGAATACTTTTTAATTAAAATTGCATATAAATTATATTAAGCGTAATATAATATTAATATTTAATTACCTTTTAGGTAAAATATTATTTAAAATTATTAGCTTTATGGTTTAATAAAATCAATTGTATGAAGTTAATAAATTATTTTTTCATGTTTTTCTTATTTTAACCTGTACATTCCGCGTCTTTTTTACTTTGTAAAAAATCACCTTATTGGTACCGCGTTCTATTATGCCGAAAACCCATTCGTTTTTCCTTATAAATGTTATTTTTTAAATATTATTCAATTATTATCAAGTTTAAAGTTAATCCTTTCCTTAATTAAATTTAAGAAATTTTTTAAAAAATATACATAAATTTTTGATATAAAATGTTTCCGAGAAAATTCTTCTCTTCTGCTAATATATTCTAAGGAAAAAGATTGTATCTTTTAAGAATTATTTATATATTTAATTACGATTATTTAATTATTCTTATTTTTTTCTTGGTATCATTAATGGACAATGTCAAGGAATTTTTTTCATTAATTAAATACATTTAAAAAAAAAGATTAAATTTTTAGGATTTGAACATTTGAACTTATTTTTATTTAGAAATTCTAGTAATTATTATCATTATTTCTTATTTTTATTCGAAATAATTCATTTATTTAATATCATATTTTAAAGTCTTTTTTTTGGTCAATCCTTTAATAAGTCTTCATCTTTTTAAAAAATTTACCTTAATTAAATTCATTTAACTGATTAAATTGTCTTTAATTTATTAGTATATATTTATTTTTTGCAATGATATTATACAATATTGTTGCATGATTTTATTGCATATTTTTATTTAATTTTCATTAAAATAAATATTTTTATCTTTGCCGAATAGATTGCAATTGGTAATGCCTTTAAATTCCAGTGGTCGTCTCGTATGCATTTAAAACATTAAACAATTTTTCCATCGATTTCTTCATAAATTTTGTCTCTAGGACTTGGCTGAAATTTTCAATTATTTTATTGTTGGTAATGTTCCTCGATATTTTAACAAAAATCATTATAATATAAAAAGTTTTTTGTCGAATTATTAATATTTACTAATTAAATAAAAATTTAATTTCTATACCACTTTTAATATTTATAATTATTTTTCAATAAAATATATTTTTTATTTTCTGATAGAATTGCATTTATTTTTTCGTAAAATTGACAGCTACTTCTTTGCGACTAACCATTTATATTATTTTATTTTATATGGCGCCGTTCCTAAAATGAAAATTTTATAATAATAATAATTTTAATTTTAGATGTTTTTTAAGATTTTAAGGGTAGTGACTAACATTAATCCTAAACAGCTGAATATATAAATATTATCTATTATTATAATTGTTATATATTAAGTTTTTAAAAATAATATAATAAATACTATTATAACTATATTATAGCTCTAAAAACTATCCTAGAATATGATTTTTTGTTTAATTAAAAGTAGAAAAATTGATATTTCAGTTAAGTTGGATATATTTTTTTTATTTTTTAAAATAATTTGAATTTTTTATTATTAAAAAATTATATTATTTCTTGTATAATTCAAAATCTGTTAATTAAGTCTTAGCCTTTAACAAAATAATTATTATGCATCTTTCCATAATTTTCTGAATTATCCGACAAATTTGTTGCTAAAAATTATTATTTTCTATAATATATTAAAATTTTTTGTTATGCTTTGATAATAATATTATTTTAGGGATTCTATTTTTGATTTACATATTATTCATTTCAAAATTTATATTTTTGTAAATAAATTTTATTTGTTATAGCGATTCAGTTATTAACAAATTATTTTTTATTAATCGCTAATCAATCATGATATAATCCATTATATTTGCAGTTTTAAATAATTTGACCTCCCTTATTTTTAGCCTATACGAATAGGTAAGGAAGCAAATAAATATTTATTAAATGTGAGTATTATTAATGTGAGTAAGAACCTAATCTTTTCTGAGTAAGAACCTAATCTTTTTATCGATCTTATTGATTTGCTTTAATTTTCTATTGCTTATTGCTTAAGCCATCTTTTTAATTGAAACCCAAATGCAATTTTAATTTAACGAAACTAAAAAATTGTTAGCTGCTAAAAATCTTTCGATATATAGTGTATTTTGACTCAAATTTTTATGGCATAATAAAGCCAAGATTCACCTTCTTTTCATTTAAAATTATTTTAAATTTATTAAGTCATTAAAAATAATAAATAAAATTTATTAACTAATAAAAATATGCTTTTTACAGGCTTC
>LDKF01000818.1:55286-79623 GCA_001026735.1 Rotylenchulus reniformis | reverse complement strand
AAGGGTCTGGAAGCTAAGCGGAAGGGTTTGTGAAGGACGCGGAAGAGCTCTTGAGAGTGAGCGGAAAGTTCCAAGATTCGGAAGAATTGGGGACTCTAACGACCCTAAAACAACGTGGACTCTAATGAGGGGACTCTAACGTGGGGACTCTAACGTGTCGGGACTCTAACGTGGGGACTCTAACGGCGGGACTCTAACGGCGGGACTCTAATGGCGGGACTCTAATGACCGAGTCCGCTTTCCAACTCACTCTCTAGCTTCTCTGATCTTCTCTTCCACACTCTTTCACTTTTTTCGTCTGTCTGTTCCCTCATCCTGCCTCTTCGCCTCTCTTCCCCATTGGCGCTCGTGCAGGCAGAGGATCCACCCATACATAATCCCGCCAGTCCAAACCTCCGCTAAATGAAAAAATGCCCAAAAGTCCGCCAAGTGTAAAAGTACTCAAAATTCTACCGGCCAAAACTCCGTCAAATGAAAAAGTGCCCAAATTTTCATTTTCATCGATTTTCGAAAATTCCTTAACTATCACGGACCTCGCTTTTTTTCTAAATTTTCAAAAATTTCTCCGGCAACCCTATCAGGACCGCCGACATCACTTACTACAATGAAAATTTCATAAAACTGCTTTAAATAATGGCCTTTTTCAGAAAATCGTTCGAAAACTATTGGAAAAGATTGTAAAAAAGATTCCATTATTTATTTGTTTTTATGAAAAATTTGCCTTTCAAAAAGGTATCTCATTATTTCTGATCCCAAAATCTTAGATTTTGACGTCGATGTACGATGTACTTGTTTATTAAGGGCCTTAGGAGTTGTCAGCCCTGATCTAATTGAAATAATCAAATAATTTGTTTTTATATTGATCTATTTGGTTTTTTTCTTCTTAAAAATATTTGCATAAATAAAATTTGAAAAAAATCATAGAGAAAATGAGAAAAAATTTCGGTCATTTTCGGTCATTTTTGGTCAGCTGATCGGATGACCTGACCTGACCTGACCGGAGGGTCGGTCATTGGTCAGGTCAGTCATTTTTGAATGACCGGAATTTTCGGTCAGGTCAGGTCAGGTCATCGAGCCAAAAACCCCGGTCAGGGGAACACTGATTTAAACACTCTCTCAGGTTTGGCTCTTCTGTATCATCGTTTTCTTCTCGGCCCTCACTCCATTCCCCACATCCACCTCCACCTCATCATTTTTTTTTTGCTTTTTTTTTGCTCTCACTTAGACAGCCTTCTCATAGAGTGTGGAGGAACCATTGTCTTTTATTTTATCTTTAAGGATGAATTCATCAGAGTACAGGATCTTTTACGATATCATTGATCACACTACTCTAATAACCACACGGACCCTTCAACACTTCAGCCGTGCTGTTGTAAGTGTCAGCCCGGGAAAGCACTTGCTGCAGCACTGGTTTGTTCTGTGGGTCATCCTTTCGTAGAAGTCCGTTGCCTCCTAGGGGATAACATCTAAAAACAATATTAGCTAAACCGTACAGTATAATCTTAGATTATGCCTAATTTTTTTAGTTTAAATAATATTTCTGTTATAAAGTTGAAATTTTCCAAAGAAATAATATTTTTAAAATAAACAAAAACGGAAAACAAAAAAAAAACGGAAACATACGTAAATTTGCGAAAATTGTCAATATTTTGTTCTTTCCGGTAATAAATACCAAAAAATCATTCTTGAATATTGATCAGTATCCAAGAGAATAATTTCTAATTGCTAATTAATAGATTTGTAAAACCAATATATTTATGCACTTTCACCTATATCTAATCACTACATCATTATAATCCGGTGNAAAAGCCTATTGTTGGCCGTGAGCCACAATCGAGTTTGCCGTGAGCAAACCGGGCTTGTTCATCACTATTGTTCTCCCGTGAGGAGTCAATAGTTCGACTCTTCTCCCAAGAAAAATTCTTCGACTATAATTCTCGTGTTGAATTATAAGTCCGCTCTCATCCGGGATTTAGCACTCGTGTTGTGCTTTATCCTTGCTTCTGTTCTTCAGCTTTAATTGCATAGCTCGTGTTGCTATTGCATCCCCTCGTGTTGGGGTTAAAAAAGCATGGCAGAACTGACGGCAGCACAGCTTCTTCAGCTTATCCACCAGCAGCAGACGCAAATTTCGCAGTTGCTGACGCTCCAGCAAAATGCGCAGCAAGCAGCCCCAGCTCCAAACCAGCAATCCATCATTCCGGCTCTCCGGACATCTCCATTTTGGATCCAAGCGATGAAAAATCAAGGATTTCGGAGTGGTTGGAGCGCTTCAAATTCGGCTTGGACTGTACTGCACCAAATGCTGATGATGCAGCAAAAGTCAAAGCATTGATGAACAAGCTGTCGGAGGCCGCCTTTAGCGAGTATACAAAGTTCTGCCTCCCTTCAGCGGTGACCGCGTTCAATTTCAATGAAACAATCAGCAAACTGGAAAAGCTGTTTGCCAAGCCACAATCGATCTTCATCGATCGATATGAATGCTTGATGGCTTGCCGCGGGGAGGGCGAGGACTTTCGACAATTCATCAATCGTCATAAACGACTTTTGGCTGATTTCCAATTCAAGAAGCTGGTTCAAAGGGCTGATGCTTCTCAGGAAGAGCGGTTCAAAGGGCTGATGCTTCTCACCGCGCTCAAGTCGCCGCGTGATGCTGCCCTCCGACAAAGAATCCTCACAAAGCTCACCGCAGATGGGGACAGAGTGAAGTATGATGAAATTGTCGATGACTGCATCAACTACCTGACCACCATCGCCGAAGCCAAAATAATTGAGTCTTCGGCCGGAATTGCGGTGAATGCAATGAAAAAGAGGTCAAAAAGACACACTCAGGAAAGGGAAGACAAAGCAAATGTACAGGACAAATCCCCTCCAGCTCACAAGTGTTGGCGATGTGGAGGAAACCATTCACACGCCGAATGCAGGCACAAGTCGTCGAAATGCAACAAGTACAGCCAATTCGGGCATTTGCAGTCTAAATGCGACGATGTGCAGGAGTGGAGGCGGAAGAATGGCCAAACTGGAGACCGAAAGAACGTTGGAAATGTAGTCATCGGGACGGCTCTAAAGGCACCGAATGCTTCTTCACTGCTGAAAATTACAGTCAAAATCAACAGCAAGCCAGTAAATTTTGTTCTCGACAGTGGCACCGAGGTCAACATCATCGATGAGGGGACCTACATGAAAATCGGTAGCCCGAAAATCCGGAATTGCATGGAGAAGGGAACATTGTTCGATGGCACCCAGAGATCCTTCCTCGGAAAAGGGTCGGGCACATTCGAGTTCAATGGGATCAAGGTTGAACACGACTTTTATGTAGCCAAGAAGGGGGCATGAACCTGTTGAGCATTCAAATGATGGACGCTCTTGGCTTGCTTGATGGAATTAAAAAGAAAATCAACGGTCAAATTCTGAACTCCGGAAAGTCCAAAAACGACAGAAAGGGCCAAAAAGGGACCCTCCAGAGGAATGCAATGGTCGCAGCTGTTCAAATGGACGCCCGTGCACCATGCCAGCTCGCAGCTAAAGCAACAGCTTGCTCTTGGTCCAAAGCGACGAAGCCATGGCAGAGGGTACACATTGATTATGTCGGACCATTCTACGGAAAGGAATATCTGATTGTTGTCGACGCACATTCAAAGTATCCGGAAGTCTTCGAAATGGCGACAAGATCTACTGCAGCAACCATTGCAAAGCTGAGATTATTTTAATCCACCCCTGTTATAAAAAAACTTTTGGAAAAATAATGATAAACATCAATATTTATTTGATTTTTCAGAAAAATTATTTTTATTTGGTTAATCTTATAATTACTATAATGGTTTTATTCTAGAAATAGAATTGGAGGAATTAGTTTCATATATCCATATGCAATGATTTAATTAAAATTTTTTTTAAAGGTTTTCCAGGAACATTTTTATTTTTGATTAAAATGTATTTAAATTTTTCGAAATATTTATTGCCAAAAAATATTTTGCACATGAAAAACGAAATTAAACATTTTTAAATATTTAATGAAATAATTTCATACAGAGGCGGGTGACGCCATTTGCGTCTCAGATAATAGATAAGGACCATGATTGCGGCAGTGATGAGCACTATTCCAGCAATTGCCAGGATTACGATGGCCCATGTCGGAAACTAAAGTTGTGAAATTTTAATTTTTAAATTCCCAGAATCCAATGACGAAGGTTATTAGTTTAAAAATTGCCGCCCGTTTTTTTCGTTCAGAATTACGGTTGCGCAAATTATGGGTGCTGGAGCAAATATGGATACACCCTATCTGATCGACTTGATAAAATGGTTTCTACTTTACTTTTATTTTTTTTGTGCCTGTCGTTTTTGATTTCTTAATATTCATAATATTTGAAATAATAAAGATTTATTAGAGATTTTTTCTATGGGATTCATCTTTAAAAATCAACATAAAATTAATGGTGTGTAAAAAATTTAATGCTCACAATCAGCCTATGTTTTTTTTTGGAATGTCCGTTAAAAATTAGATTTTGTTACAATTTTTGACAAACCCTACTAACAAGTAAGTACAAAGCCTACTAAGGACCATTTTGCCATTATTGCTCATCCTGTGATCATTTCCTCTCCCCTGGGTTTAATGCAGCGGGGCTTATATTTTCAATCCCTCTGTAGAGGGAGATCTATTTGAGGGGTGATGTAATGTAGAGGCTTTTACAGATTTTATGGTAGTTACATTTATGAATTTGAAGGTGGAAGTTTTTTTGATGGTTTTCCAAAAAACGAAATAATCAGTTCATAATAAATCGCCTTTTATAAATACCTTTTTAAATGTCAAAAAAATTGGTATATATGATTATAGAGAGAAAATTGATGCATTTCTTAAACTTATAAAAAATGCATAAGATTAAATATATATTTTAGCTCATAAAATTACAAATAAATGGAACCTTGTTCCTTTGAAAAACTAATTTTATTTAAAAAAAATTAATTTAACACAAACTCAAGACAAATTTGGTGCTAGGTCGTTACCCTAAAAACCGCCACATGGTGTAGTCTGTCCGAAAACTTTTTTATTAGACCAGTTAGATTAAAAGTATAAAAGGCAAAGTTATGCGGAATTTTACGCTGATTCGAATGTTATATTTTGTTTTTCGAAATTCGGCTAAAAACTTTGTAATATCCCCTAAAAACCGTATTGTAGGTATTTCGGGAAAATTTCGAACTATTTGGCCGAATTTCGAAAAAATAAAAGTCGGGGACGGGGGGACGGGGATATCCCTGCCCCTCATAAAATCTTTCACTTCCTTTATTGACAATAATTTTTCTCTAATAAAACTTTTTTAAACAAAAAAATTAATAGAAGAAAGACTTATTTCTTTAAAAATTTTCAGGCAACTATTTTTGAGACCTCTTTAAAATTTAAATCGAAAAAGCTTAGATATTAAGATTACACTTGTTTTGCGGATTAGATTGATTTGGAATAATTTTTACGTTAGATGTGAGCACCCTAGCTTTGTTTAAATATTTTAAAAAAAATAAAATTCATGACTTTTTAAATACGAGGTCTAATAGCTATTAGATGTTCTGGCTTTAAAAAATTTTTAATGAACAATAATTTTTTGATAATGGACATGTGAGTATTTTAGTTTACCTGCAAGTTCTTGATCTCTTCAAACCGAATTTTGATTACGATTCTGATTCCATGCGAGTATATTAAACAAATAAGAAAAAATTAGCCAAAAATTGGAAAATTTAATGAACTATTCATCTCTTTGAGGTAATTTGGGATTTTCATTACGTTTTTGCGTAAAGTGCATAAAAATTTTGCGTAGTGACTTCACGGAAATTAATTTTTCATTTAATAATTTTCAAATTTATAATTATTTCTTTAAATTCCTTTATAAGTTTTAATCATTTTAATGATTTAGTTTTGGCATCTGATCATTTTTTAAATCTAATAGTCGATTTTAAGCTATCTTGCCTATTTAATTTTTAAGTTTTTGAGAATTTCATTTTAAAATGACATGTAGGTGCTCAGGATAAAAATTAGTCACATATTATTTGCTGTATATTTTTATTTAAAAATTTGAATTTTTAATTTAGAAAAAAGGATGCCTTAGACCAGTCTTCGTGCTGGGTCGTTTCCATAATAATATCAAAAAGGGCATTAAATTATTGTAGGAATTATTGTAGGAATTAATTTTTGGATCCAAACCCAGCCATAATTATGTTTGGAGATGGAATGAAAGGGATACTGTAAATGCAAATTATGAAAGGTCAGGGGATATCCAACAATAGCTCGATAAAGAATCCCGAAATTTTTCCGAGTTATTCATTTTCAATTTATGTTTTGGATTCGGAAATATATTCTATGTGAAAAAAAATCTTACCTTTATTTATAACTTGAGGACATAAATGATGAATATTTCATACGAAAATATGAGTTTTAAATTGAATTTGCATTTATTTTGATGCCCCTCTGTTGTCCTGATTTATTATTAAAAAAGATGTATTTTTCATATTTATTTTTTTATATATAGGTTGCAAAATTCTCAAAAAATATGAATATGCGTCAGAACTTATTATTAGTTTACACCCTAAGTATGTACTTAGGGTGTAAGTACATACTTAGGGTGTGTACTTAGGCTTATTATTAGTTTACACCCTAAGTAGTTTACACCCTAAGTATTTACCCCCCATGAATCGGCCCGCCACGAATCGGCTCGCCACGAATCGGCCCGCCACGAACAGGCCCACCACGAATCGCCCTGCCACCAATCGGCCCGCAACGAATCGGCCCGCCACGAACTGGCGCGCCATGAATCGGCTCGCCACGAATCGGTCCGCCACGAACAGGCCCAACACGAATCGCCCCGCCACCAATCGGCCCGCCACCAATCGGCCCGCCACGAACAGGCCCACCACGAATCGGTCCGCCACCTAATTTTACATTTGAACATGGTTTGGCAATATTTTGCATTGAATTTTGGACACAACCTATGTGATCGCCTCGTACTCTTTACTACAGAAGATTGAATGATGTCGAAATATCTTTACCTTTTATAGGTCAACTTAAGGTACTTTGACCTATCCGTTGCACTTTGTTGTGCCAAATTTTGGAATTGTCGACCCGAAAGGGTTGGCTTATATTTGCCAATTTGTGACATCTTTGGAATATTTCTATGTTTTGTCATGTTAAAAATTGTTTTAAAATTATTTTTTTGAATAATTTTACATTTGAACATGGCTTGGCACTATTTTGCATTGAATTTTGGACAACATATGTGATCGCCCCATACTCTTTACTACAGAAGATTGAATGATGCGCGAAGGTTTTCTAATCTATCGTAAATAATTGTACCAAAAAATTTATATAGACTAAAGAAATAAAATAATTATCGTAATAAATAATTTATAGGATCTAAAGATATTAAAAATATCGTTGTTCCTCACCCTTTTTGTTAGCAAAGAGTGCTTTTTTATAGAAAATTTGAAACTTATAAAATAACTTTTGAAAAAATTAAAAATAATTTGATAAACTGAAACATAGAAACACTTGCCCAGGCCCATCAAAATAAATAATAAAAGAATAAAAGATTAATTTTTCATTTTACAACAAACATGGTGGTGTCCTAGGAACATTCTAATTAGACATTCAAATTTGAATCTGTTTATCTCCTTATGAAATCTTTATGATTATATGCTGAATATTTAATATGAAAAATATGGAATTATTCTGCTAATGAATAATAAATAAATATTTTACAAAATATAAATCCTGAATCAAAACATTTTTCGGAAAATAGTAATTTCGAAACACTTCGGTTATTCATCCAAGGTACTGAAAACTCCATGGCAATAATTTTGGGATAATCAGATTTAAATTTAAACCTATGAATAAATGTTTTTAAATAACTTTATTAAAGCTCACGAAAAGTTTGGCTTTATAGGATAGGAAGATGAACAGGCGGCAAAAAGTATGAAGTAAAATTATGTAATGTAAAATTGGAACAGGAACCATATGATAATATTCGCAAAAATATAATCTGCACATTTCATAAAAATTTGCCAGCGTTGCTGATCAATATTTTAGAGGTATAAGAATGATTAGTTATCGATGATAAAAACCAGAAAAAATTCTATGGGTTACTAAATTCATTATTCTGATTTTTAATTGACACAGAGCTCATTATTCAGATTATGCAATAGTAAAAATACCATCTGCAAATGAATTTTGAACTCAAAGATGTACAATAAGCTAACTTACAGCCTTGACTTTCGTCGGATTTTGCAGTAAGTTTTAGTGATTCAGTGATTCTGACTGTCTGACAAAATCAGTGGTTTTGAAATTTTAGGTTTGTCGAAATTGCTGTCAAGGTGACCGATTTCGAAAATTTCATATACCTTTCATAATCAGATTAATAATTAAATTTAGATTGAATTAAAAATTGGAAATTCTCACCAATCGATAAATTTCAGTCGACCTTTGGGTCGACAATTCCAAAATTTGGCACATAAAAGCGCAATGAAAAGTCCAAGTACCTTATTTATATCTATAAAAGGCAAATAAAAATTTTTATACCTTTAATTTATCATCAATCAAAAGTCGGCGGCGTGGTGTAGTGGTCTATCACACGGGACCGCTAAATCCCGGGACGTGGGTTCGAATCCCACCGCCATGCAGACATATACTCAAGCCCGTGGGGAGCACATCCCTTCACCGAGTAGCCATTAGCCGAGCAGTGATGCAGAGCAAATGGTGTAGAACGGACTACTAACTGGAATGTCTAATCAGATCCTTCCCCCTCCACATGTCAGAGACCTAACGGTCCTTTGTGGTTGTAATCCCGACTGGCAACCCCAGAAATGGGGGAATACCGCCGACAGGGAACAAAAAAAAATGTCTATAAATCAGAGAACGATCATAATCGAAATTAAAATAAAATATGGTATTTCACAAATTAAAAAAAAATACAAAAAACCTATAGTTTAGTCTAGATCGGTTTACAAAAAAAAACACTGACATCATTTTAATCCCAAGATTTTTTTTAGCTTCTCATTTTCACAATTGATGCGCAACAATGGTCCGTGGTCGACGTACATCCGGATGCCACCTTCGGTACCCCATTTACCGATCGGGTGCCGCGTATGATGTGGCGGACAATGTGCTGTATTTGGTTGGAGGAGTAAAGCGCAACATGGTAAGGGCCAAGAGTCAAGACAAATGATCTACAACTACCAAAATAACCATGGACAAAAGATCCCCAGAATGGTAATTTTTTGCAAAAAATCCAAAGCTCCCAAGGCTTCCCATAAAATCAAATCCAAGGCGTGTGAAATTTTTTAATCAGAGGAAAAAAGTTTACTTTCTCATCAATTCTTTTCAGTGTCGGATTGTCCGGCCGGGAGCCAATGGTAATCCATCGTATTTGATCACTTTTTCCTCGTTTAATCGTCCTCCCTTATTCCGCATGACACGCTTCATCGCCTGGTACGACAAGAAATAGCACAGCACACGCTTGGTCTGGTCCGGGCCAGTCACCAACACTGCAATTTGTTCTATTTCCTGTTGTTTGTTCTCGTCCTCCTGATCACTGTCATCATCATTCATTTCCAATTCTGCATTTTACGGATTTTTGTGTCAAATTCCAGCTGAGTTCCCCAATGTCTTTGGTCCAATATTCATATTTTCGAAGTTTTGGGATGAAAATTCAAAAAAAAGTATGTAAGATAGAGTAAATTTTATGTCAGATTCGGAACAGAACCACCGAAAACCATAATGTGAAACTATGAACCTATTAAGACATGATCCTATGAAGATATGCAGTCAATCGTAAGTCGTCAATCGGTGTCCGGACAGAATATCCCCTCGCAGAACATCCCCAAACTGACAAAAAAAGATCCCAATGTACAAAAACTTTTTTGTTAGACCAGTTAGAACAAAAGTATAAAAGACAAAGTTGTGCAGAATTTCATGCTGATTCAATTTGTATATTTTGTTTTTCGAATTTCGAACCAAAATGTCGAAAAATCCCCTAAAAACCCTATTTTTCGGTATTTCGGGAAAAATTCGAACTTATGGTTCGAATTTCGAAAAACAAAATATACGATTCGAATCAGCATGAAATTCTGCACAACTTTTCCTTTTAAACTTTTGGTCTAACAGGCCTAACAAGAAAGTTTTTGTACATGGGGATATTTTTTGTCAGTTTGAGGATGTTCTGCGAGAGGATGTTTTGTATGGTGCTATGTCGTTTCAGCGAAAAGTGCAAGAATAAAATAACAGTCCCAGAAAACTTTTTTTTATTAGACCTGTTAGAGCAAAAGTATAAAAAGAAAAATTGTGTAAAATTTCATGTTGATTCTGTAGGAATAAAAATTTTTCTGAAATTTCGATAAAAATATTTTAAAAGGTCGAAATTATCAAAAATTCGAGTTTTTCGAAAAAATCGATATTTTTGTCGGAATTTTGAAACAAATTTTATACTTGCTGAATGAGCATGAAATTTTACACAACTTTCTTTTTATACTTTTGGTCTAACAGGTTTTAACAAAAAAGTTTTCTGGGACTGTTATTTTATTCTTGCACTTTTCGCTGAAACGACTCAGCACGGTTTTGTATGTACCAACCAGGGATGGGCGAAATTTCGAGTTTCGAGTTTCGCGAATTTCGAGTTTTTTTCGTTTCGAATTTCGAGTTTCGTGTTTCGAGATTTTGCTCGAAATTTCGAGCAAAATACACCCTGAAATTTTCAATCTGAATTTTTTCAGCCTGAAATTTTCAAAAAATCGCAGGTGTAATTTTTAAATTTTGCATTATTCGGTGTTCGAAAAAATCCAAAAAATAAGTGTTAAAAATTTTTGAAAAATTTTTCGAAAATTTTTTTATCACAAAAAGTTGGTCAATTTCCTTAAGAATCTTTATGTATTGGAATTTATATTTTCCTTATTTTACTGACGCACTTTTTGCCTTTAAAAAAAGAAAAAAACTTTGAAAAAAAGTTTGCCTAAAGATTTAAAAACAAAATTAAAAATTTTAAATAAAAAAATGAATTTTAAAAAATTAATCATTGCTACATACTAGAAAATTGCATTTGAAATTCTAGAAGTCATCAGAAAAAATTCTTGTCCCAAGGAGGATCTGTCCCCGTCCCGCAAATCTACGCACACCCGAATTCAATGTTTCTGTACTTATAATTAAGAAATATTTTTCTATTAAAAATTTTTTTCTATTCCTATTTAATCTGCTCGAAACTCAATTCTAATTTATATTTGTTAGATCATTTGAATTTATCAAATTCCGATTCCACCTGGTTCATTGACGGCGGTGGAAGAACTTGTATCACAATAGGTGCAAGTGGAAGGCAAGAATTGCCATCACGGAAATGAGGGGCGCACACTTGAAAGTTAAATTTAAATCAAAATGAATTTTTATTATTATATTAAGTATATTAACCTTTAAAAGGAGCTTCATAAATTTTTTCTAACTTTTAGCATCTAAATTTTTTAAAAAAGTACCATTGGTTGTGCTGGGGCCGGAGATGGTGGCCGGGACAGGTGTAGCTTGGGGCGAAGGCGGAGCAGATCCCGCTAGCTGAATAACGATTAAGGGAATATTGAATTTATTGATTCTTTTTTTTCGATCGTAAATATCCTTATCATTTTTTCATGATCAATTAAATAAATATATATACTTTTTCAAAAAAAATTTAAACTAATCCACTAATTTAGTCTACTTATATTTCTTAATTACGCTTTCATTCATATTTTTTATTTTCAATTTGTTCTGAAAAAAAAATTTTATACTATTATTATTTATTACTAAGTTATGGATATAGGTCTGTATGAAAATTTAAAAAAAGAAAATCTATCCCTTCCGAATAATGGAATTAAAATTAAAAATCATGGTGAATAATAAGTAATAATGTTATATATCTCTTTTTGTCTATCTAAAAATATCGTAGTTTCCTCCACCTTTTTTTTGTCGCGATGACGACGATTACGACCAGAGCAATTGCCACGATGCCTACCAAAGACTGTAAAAGTTGGAAATTATTTATAAGTAAATTTTATCAAAATTAAATTTTGAATTTTTTTTTCTTTGTTTAGACGTATATCTTAATTGTTAATTATTGATTAATCTTAATGCCATAAATATGCATAAAACTCCTACAGATTAGAAAATTTTGATGAGCATTGCCTTTTAACTCACAATAATCGGATTTATTATTCATTTTCAAAAGAATTTTTTGTCATTCATACATTATTTCAGCCCTACAATTTGGCAGCAATTTCTTGAAAATACCATAAATTTTGTTATTTTTGAAGATGGGACTGAAACGGTTTGAGGAGTGGGGACTGAAAAGGTGAGACTAAGTCTCACCTGAAAAGGTTAGACTATTTTTCATAAATAAACTCTCCCCTTTTTCAAAAATCCGGGTGAAAAAGCAAATATTGGCATTTTAAACTATATTTTCCATTGTCCTAGTAATTTGATTCGGCTTGCAATTTTTATTGGATTTGTTAAAAGATTTTTTGAAAGATTTCCTTACCGCCGTAGAGCCGCCATTGGGATTAAATTCCTCCTCCTGATGGGATGCGCGAGCTACTGTAAGCCAAAATAGCAATGAAATAGTAATGGTCAGGGACGGCAAGTGAATTCTAAAATGATTTTAAATTATAAGATATTTGCGGGGTTGCGAATTGTAAAAATTGCGGAATTTTTGGTTGCGAATTGTGGAAANTCCTCGGCGTGTAAGAACCGATGGAAAGAAAGTGATGACTGATTGAGTCATCACATTCCATAAAATTTGGACAAAAATTGCCAAATATGGATAAAAAAAGTGGAAAATATTGAAAGATTGTTGAAAATTTCGAAATAAAATTTTCTTCAAAAATTCAATTTTTTAAATTTTTATGAAGGAAAATTTATAAATGAAAAAAAATATTAATTTTTTTTTGTAAAAAATTAAACAAAATAAAATCCTTGCAAAATTTTTTTTGAAAAAATTGGAATATTGGGAATGCAATCTTAAATACCTCAAATATGTTTAATAATAGTTCATTATGCATTTAATAAGGCAAATTTTTTGGATTTTTTGTAATATTTTTGAGCTTTTTCGGTCCGTATCACCCTGAATTCCAGTGGTATGGAATAAATTTTGGAATTGTACTGCCCTTTAAGGGTGGTACTTAAAATTTATTAATTTATTACATCGAATTTTCATAAATAATTTTTGAAATGAAAAAATAGTATGGCTTAAAGAGAGAGAGCACAGACGACGACAGAGGGTAGGAGAGAGTGGAAAGAAATTTACATCTATTACGACGAGAGATTTATGAAATTTGGTCCTTTCTAAAGAGCACAACCTGTGTGATGGCTTCACCTTGGATGGCGTAAAAATTGTCCAAAAGCCGCAGCCAAAATCCGCAGCACCTTTAATTTTTCTAACTCATAAATAAATTAAAATGTTTGTTAGTGAATAATTGAGAGTAATGTTACAAGTAAACAATGGAAAACCGGGAGCTGGCTCAAAAAATAAAATTTTGAAGAGAAATAAAGTTTCAATTAATATTTATTGAAACTTTCCCTCTAGTAATAATGAAATCCGGGTTCAAACGGTTTTTCGTCTATATCTCGCTTCAAACTCGATGAAAACCATTGGTGTAAAAAACCATTCGGGCGCAAATTTTATGCTCTATCATATGGGCGAAAAAAAATTTGGGGTCTCAAGGTGAACGTCTCAATTGGGGTCTCAAGGACACGTTGAATTTTTGTAGTTAAATATCAGACAGGAACAGTTCATTTTATTAGTTTGAAGATACCCAATGGGATATCTTACGTTTAAAATTTTGAAATGATGTAAATGAATCTGAATAATTTTTTCTACATCGCATCTAGTTAAAATATTAAAATTTCTACGAATTTTACAATTATGAAAAAAAATCATAAATTTATGAAGCTTTCGAAAAATCAACATAGTGCTTTTAGCTCAAAAAGGAAATTTCCTAAAAAACCACCGATTTTTTCGGTTTTGATACATTTTTATATGTTAGTCGCGAATGTTCGAATCGCGTCTAACATATAAAAATGCCTTGTTTGGCGAATGTTTAGCAATCTAGATCGACTAGCTGAAGTCAAGTTCGGTGAAATTCAAGATTTATTACAACACATAGACACTACAAAATGTCTAAAAATCTAATAGAAATCCCAAACATTTCTCATAAACACAGTATTTTGCATTTAACAATACATTTAAAAATATTTTCATAAAATTGACTTAGGTATATGAAACAACTAGAAATTTCGAATTTTATTCTTTTTAAATTTTAGGAATTTTGAGTTTTGACATCTTCAAAGTTAATAAATTTAGATTTAGGTCTTAACTCAATGAAAAAATTTACATTTTTATAAGTAGGGTTCGGACTTTTAGGGAAAAAGCCTAAGCCAAAATAGGGACCTATTAGGGAGCAAAAAAAGGCCCAAATAGGGAGAAAAGTAGCGATAAAGGAAAAATAGGTAAATTTTTTTTTCAAAATATGACCTAAAAATTAAAAAATTTCATCTAAAAAGCATATTAAGCCTTTTTAAAACCATTTTAACCATATCTTTTCATATAAAATTGAAGATTCATAATAAAATATAAAAAAATTTTATCGAAATTTTCAAAAAAAATTTTAGTAAAAAATTTCTTAAAATTTTTGGAAAAAACTAAAAATCTTCCAAATTTTTCGGAAAAAAAATAAAAAAATTTTCAAAAACTCTTAAATTTTCGGATTTTAGCATTTTTTGTGAAGAATTTCTTATTTGCATTTTTGTGAAGAATTTCTTAAAAAAGGGCAAAATAGGGAGAAAATAGGGAAAAATCCAACCGGGCTTAAGAAATAGGGAAAAAAAGTTCCTAAAAATACATTTAAATATGTCTAAAAACGTGTTTTTGAGCGTTTCCCTACGATTCCATGTCTTTTTAAAAAATAAGGAATTCCCTAAAAGTCCGAACCCTATTTATAAGTTGCAATTTAGATTTCGAAATTGCTTACTAAGGCCATGAAGTTCTGGAGAGATTTTAATCTCTATTTTATTCAATAAAAATAATTTATTTATTTTTTCTTTTCTTGGTGTACAACTTAATAGAATTAATTGACACAGTAATGTTGCATGATTTTAGAGCAAAAACAGCCAATATCCCAATACATTTTTAATTATTATTTATCAATTGATTTGATGCAAAATGAACAAAAAAAGTTATGTAGCATCAAAATCCTTCCATTTTGAGTCCACTTTACCAGGTTGAGTCATAAGTTCTTCCCGTTTTTTACGTTTTTCCAAATATTTCAGGAAATTCAACAGAAGCTATATAAAATTTTGGTGTCAAATGAAAGATAAAAGTCCCTAGATTCTACTAAAATTTTTAGAATTTTCTACCTTCAGGATATCGTGTCGAAAAATGGTCTGTAAACAGGTCAAGTCGAGGTATGAAAAATTTTAAAAAATTTTAATAAAAATATTTTAAACTATAGGATAAAAGGAAATCGATATGGGCATAGGAAATAAATAGAATATTGAGAATACGATACGCCTATTGAAATATCGATAAACCCTGATTTTCCAGGTGTTTCGACCCGAAGTTCGAATTTTGCCCATACCCTAAAACTCGAGTTTTTGCGAATAAAACATGATCATGTAATACATCATTTTGCTCTTCTCGATGAGCTCTATCGATTAGATTGTAAAAATTCATTCAATGTTGCTTTTTTCGAAAAATTGAATTTTTGGGTCAGGTGGTCGAAAATTCGAATTTCGTCCAAAATGATTTTGAACAAATTCTCTCTTTACCATTCGATAGAGCTCATCGAGAAGAGCAAAATGATGTATTACATGATCATGTTTTATTTCTCGAATTTTAGGGTATGGGCCAAAATATGGGCCAAAAAATTTTTATGCTAATAATGTGCAGATTAAATTTTTGTGAATATTATCATATGGTTCCTGTTCCAATTTTATTAAATAATTTTACTTCGTACTTTTTGCCTCCTGTTCATCTTCATATTCTATGAAGCCAAACTTTTCGTGAGCTTTAATAAAGTTACTTAAAAACATTTATTTATAGGTTTAAATTTAAATCTGATTACCGTATTTCCTGTATTAAGTCTCCCCCCTGCAATTAGTCCCCCCCTGCAATAGACCCCCCCTCTGGAGGGGGTCGAAAAATAAATCCCCCCCCCCCTGCATTAGGACCCACGGGGGTACTAACCAAAAATTTGATTTTTTATATAAGGAAAAAGAAAAATTTTCAAAATTCAATGTAATAATCGCTAACGTAGTCTCTTTCATCAAAAATGCGAGCATTTCCCATCTTGGTAAAATTTTAGGTCTATTTTTTTAGAATCCCGTTTTTAGGGGTGTATTTTAGTAATTTTAATTTTAGCTGTCCAGCATAACATTTTCCATACATCATAATTTTGAATATAAAAAAATTTTTAGTTCGCTAATGAAAAAAAAATTCTTTTTAGTATTTTTTGTCTGATAAATAGTGTTAAAAAATAATTTCGTCCACCGGGACTTGAACCCAAAAGAAAGAGACAGTAGTGTGCAACACTATCCACTAGGCTACAAGTGCATATAAGCGAATGGATGACATTTCTGACTGATTGTTATGCAAATTTTCTCCCTCAAAATATTTTCTCCCTCAAAAAATGGAGTCGAAAAATAGTACCCCCCTCTTCAAAACTGAGGTTGAAATACAAATCCCCCCCCTGCAATTAGTCCCCCCCCTGCAATAGACCCCCCCTCTGGAGGGGGGTTGAAAAATAAATCTCCCGGGGGGTCTAATACAGGAAATACGGTATCCCAAAATTATTGCCATGGAGTTTTCAGTATCTCGGATGAATAACCGGAGGGTTTCGAAATTACTAATTTCCGAAAAATGTTTTGATTCAGGATTTAGGATTTATATTTTGTAAAATATTTATTTACTATTCACTAGCAGAATAATTCCATATTTTTTACATTAAATATTCAGCATATAATAATAAAGATTTCATAAGGAGATAAACAGATTCAAATTTGAATGTCTAATTAGAAGGCTCCTAGGACACCACCATGTTTGTTGTAAAATGAAAAATTAATCTTTGTATTCTTTTATTATATATTATAAAAATTTTGACGGGCCTGGGCAAGTGTTTTTATGTTTCAATTTATCAAATTATTTTTAATTTTCAAAAGTTATTTTATAAATTTTCAAATTTTCTATAAAAAACCATGCCTTTGCAAACAAAAAGGGTGAGGAACAACGATATTTTTAATATCTTCAGATCCTATAAATTATTTATTTCGATAATTATTTTATTTCTTTAGTCTACCTAAATATTTTATTAGATTAAAAAACCTTTATCTGACTTTCCACTTTCCAAGTTTAATAATTGGCAGGAAAATTCAGATAAAAAACATATACCTATCTTTGATGCAATATTTTGACATTTACAATTCTTATATGAAATGATTTTTTAAGATCAATTCTGCATATATTTTCTTATTATAGTTTTGGCCTAGCAAGCTTCAAAAAAAAGTTTTCGGCAGTGGTGGTATTTTGACTTGGTGGTATTTGGAATGGACGCGTTTCCAACCGCGTTCCAAGTTTCCAACAAATATTTGCTTATTAAATGAAAATAGGAAAAGAGTCATGAAGACCTAGAATAATATAAAATTATTAAGAAACAAAATTATTATTAATTTATCAATTTTTACTTGATAACACCGGTCATTTTAAACAGTTCTCGATCAATCAATATAAATTATTTTACAGCTCTTTTCTATAAGTCAAAATAAATTTGTAAAAACAAAAAAAAATTTGAATTTTTATGCGAAATCGTTTGTTAAATTTTTAGCGTTTTGCTGGTAAACTGGGTCTCTCTTTTAATAATTCCGCATGATATAAGTTATATAGTTTTTAAAGTTCAAATTTTCTATGGGGTCAACCTTTTGTTTATTGAGCAAACCACTGGTATCATTTGATACTCTTATGTGGTGCAAATAAAATACAAAATATAATTGCAAATGTAAAATATAAGTCAATATGGATGAAAATGGAAGTCAAGGGACAAAACAAAAGATAAACAAAACAAATTAATTGTGACCGTATCGGATTTTTGAAAATAAATATTCCGATGGTCTCATCTATAAAATAATTGATCAGTTCAATAAGTTAAAACAAGAACAAGATCTGCACAGCTAATATGCACAGCTAAAAACAATAAGTGTTGTGGTTTCAAAAAAGAAATTTCAAAAAAAAATGTTCTTGTTTTTCACCATTAAAAAATAAGCTAGAGTCCAAAGAAATTGATCCTCTTTTAATGTATAGCAATTTCAAAAAAATACAGCCCAACTTTGAAAAATTGTTTTTTTTTTGATACGAACTGTACGTTCTTAAGAGGGAAGTAAGTTAATTGGTGTCGAAATATAAGCAATTAAATTTTTTACTGTATCCCATAGATTTTTTTAACAATAATTCTAACTGAAGTATCTGTTATTTACTCATGAAATTCTATTCACTCAAAATGCCCAAATTTTGAAATCATTATATGGTACATAATACTGTTACGAAAGCACAAGTAGGGTGACTCTGTTCTGATTTTGAAAATTTATGATATCTAATCTGCGTTAAAGTTCATAGGTCTGCAGGAATGTAGCATGATTCAGAACATCAATAATTTTTTTTATTGATTTTTCAAAAGAACACTAAATAAAAATGGAAATTATTTGCTTATCCCTTTTTAATTATCATTTTTTATAAATAAGATATAATTTCATTCTATAATAGTTGAATATACATCACGTACGCTAAAAGTAACTTCAATTTTATTGCTACTTTCAAAAACTTCGTGAATAGTTTCTACTCTTATGCTGTACAAATAAAAAGATTTTTTTTGAATTTAAAAGGAAGCACCCCATCCAACCATCTACATTTCATTAACAATGGCTGTTCATTTACATGGGAATTTTAACGTCTGAATTATGTGAAATTTTAAGGATTATGGTGCACTGGCCAAAATTTGTTTTTAATGTTGTATGTATGAAAAACAATTTTGATTTTATCTATATTTATAAATTATTCTCTTTAAATCAAAATTTTGTGATAGTTGGAATTCCATTTTGGGAATAAAGCGAATTTTCAACTATACATAAATATAAAATCAGTTAACAATCATTTTATGGGTATTAAACAATGTTTTCATGACCGACCATTTTCAGGTCACTAAATGACCATGACCTCACCAGCAGGAGCCCGGTCAGAGGTCAGGTCATTCAAAAATACGAGCCCCTTTAAGAATTTACCAAAAAATAATAATTTTTTATTCACTGCCCAACTTATCACTGGCCAAACGATCACTGCCCAACTGATCGGCTCCCCTTCAGTTATGTAAGACCGATTAAAAAATTGGTAATATTTCTTTAATAATTCATCCAAAAAAAATGAAAAATTGAATAAAGGGCATCTTTATTAGTCCAAACAATAATGATTCAAATAAAGAAAAAGCTGTTTTTTCAATAATTCTGGATCAATCCTATTCCTAAGTTTTGTTGTGGTAATTGAAGCTTGCGAGAAGACGCGCTGTATAGGGGCCGAAGTGCATTGAATTGAGAAATTTTAAAATGTGATTTTCTTCTAATTTGGATTCAATGACATTCCAGGGAATCCTTATTATTAAACAATCTGATTTTTTAATAATGGAGACAGGACAATACAAGAGTCAGAGTAAAAGAGTGAATACAGAGTACAAGACAATACAAGAGTCAAGACAAGGAGACAGGAAAAAAAGTTCATCAAAATACATTTAATTATGTTTAAAAACGCGTTTTTGAGCGTTTCCCTATGAGTCCCTATTTTTAAAAAATAGGGAATTCCCTAAAACTTTTCTCTCTATTAATCACCTCCGCTTATGAGCATTTTTTTTATTTTAAAAGTCAAAGGACTCTTAAAATCTATAGAACACGTAAAAATATTTAAACATTTTCTTTATAATTTGCAAAGGAATACATGCCCATTAAAAACAGCATGTTGATCGGGCATAGTTAAAATATTTTATAAATTTATTTGTATAAGAAAAGTGGTTCTTAAAATAATAAAATAATTGCGTAAAGTTAATATTTGTAAAATTCACATCTAAAACTAACTTAAATCCAATCCGGGAATTATGAATAACAACAGAGATTTATTAATCGAACGGCGCTTCTTGTTGGTGTTTGAGTTTTGATATAGCGAAACATTGCGCACATCTCCGATATGCCTTTTATAGATCAAGACAGGACTTGGACTTTCATTTGCATATTTGTGTGCCAAATTTTGGAATGTAGACCCAAAAGTTGATTTAATTTTATAAAATTTTGAAAAATTATGATTATACTGTTTTTGTCACTGGGAATGTGACATATTTTTTTGTTTGTACATAATTGTATCAATTCCTCTTGCAATTAGGTTAATTATGACTTTTATCCTCAAAAATTTAATAAAAATCTTATGAATAATTTATGGGTTATCCCACGAGTCCATTTAGCCAAAATTACGTTGTAAAGCAGGGCGTACAGCTCGTCCCTGAATTCAGCCTTGATTGCCTGCTTCATCGTGTGGTTCTTATCAACTTTTCACACTACAGGGTGAGGCAAAAGTTCTGCACCACTTGTTTCTTTGCCACTAACTTTCTTTAAATTCTCTACATACTTAAGTCAGAAGTTTAACCACTGAATATCCAAAAAATTATCCAAGTTGAGACAATATTCTAACTTTACTTTTTGAATATTTTGAAACAATTTTCACAGATTTCATAGCTGATTTATCTGTCTATCTATGACAAAAAGATTATATCACTAACTTTAGAAATAGCTAATAAGTTATAGGCTTAGAAGTTCAAGACCACCCGATTTTTGACCTCAAATTTGGTATTTTTAAAAAAAAATATTCCTTCTTTAAAATTAGAGACCGGACAAGAGGGTCGGTCGAACGAGTTCGATTAAAAAATCGAAAAAATCGAAATCGAAAAAAATCGAAAAAAAAAATTCGATTAATCGATCGATTTTCGATTTTTTCTAAAATTTGCTAAACTTATTAAAGAAATTATTTTTTTCTTATGTCAAATCAATATTTTTTATTTTATCTATTTTTTATATTTAAAAAACCAGCAAAAGCTGATGAATAGCAGGATCCAAATCCTTTTTTGATTTTAAAAGACCAGATGCCAGGGCCAAGGGCGAATGCCTGTAATACCATACAATACGTCTTCCTTTTGCCAAAATGGGTTATTGGCAAAATTTGCCGGCACTTTTTCGCGTTTGGGTCCTCAATAATTTTTTTGTACCAAATAATTTTACTTCACTGAGGTAGTAAAAAAAATTAAAAATTTTACTTTTTAAAAGTTTGTAGTAAAAAAATTCCAAAAAATTTTGGTTTCAGAAAAAAATAATGACCTCAAATGACGCATTACGTCAAAATTATGTCAGAATCTGATTCAGCGTAAAAAATTCAAAAATTATCCAGAGAAGTAAGTCATTTTTCAATCAAAAAATGATTTTTTATTTGTATTTTTGGGGATAAATTGTGGACTCAAACGCAAAAGGTGCCAATTTGCTTACTTGGTCATAGCTTATAGAAAGTTACATGAATTTTTAAATTGATGGCTTATCTTGAATCCTTAGATGTGAGCAATAATAATATATTTATGTAGGGGCCGCCCGAGGAAATTTTTGAATTTTCGCTTAATTTTATTAAGTAAATTGGTCATTTTGGTCAAAAGTTTGGCTGATTTTTGGAAAAAATCGAACAAAATTTCGATCGATTCCTTCGATTTTTCAGTGAATAAGTCGATCGATTTTTTCGATTTTTAAATCGGAGCGGGTCATTGGGCGCCGCCGTTTGGCGCCAGCGATATAAACTGATCATAACTTTTTTTCTGAAAAGCGCGAATTTTTGTGATCTTGGTATGAATATATAGCTCTGAATGTCTACTACAAAAAAGTAAAACCACTATCCGAATTGGCCAAGTAGAAAGAAAGGTTATGGCCAGATGTTTGCCCATGCTCACAATTTTATGCCTTAACTTATGTTAGCCATACCAGTGTTGTGAAAAACAGACTACGAGGTCGCAAAAATGTCAGCTAGGCTCCAGCTCGCTCTGGAAAAGCTCCGGCTTTAGTTCAAAATCTCGCGAACTTTAAAATTTTTTGGAGCAAAAAATCGATGGGATGCATAATTGAGCCTAGAAATGCATGGAAATCAACACTATTTTTTTCTCTGTTTGCCTGTATGCCCTCTGCTCTCTCTCGCATGTCTAGTGGACAAAGAGAGACTGAGCAGAACAGAATGGATGGCAGCAGGCGCAGAGATAACACAGAGGGAAAAAATAGTATGTGATTTCTCCCTCTTCTCTCACCCAAAATTGTCACATAGCACCCATTTCCATTCAAAATTTACCTCTGATCCGGAGCCGGAGCTTTCGAAATTTTTCATCCAGCTCCGGCTCCGAACTCCAAAAAAATTTGGCTCCGGTTCCAGCTCCGGCCTTTCCGAAATTTTGGCTCCGCTCCGGCTCCAGCTCCGGAGCCGTAGCTTTTCCCAACACTGTGTTACATACCTATAAATCAGGGCTGGATATCGTATCGTCTACCACCTACCAGGGTTGGCACGGATGATCCGATATCCGTTATCCGAAATCCGATGTTTTTCTTGATCCGAAATCCGTTATCCGATCCGACGATTTTTGGACTTATCCGATCCGAATCCGGATAATTGAATTTGAAAAATGTCTATTTTAATAGGTACGACCCCCAAAGTTGAGTCTTAAAATTCAAATTTTTTCAGCTTTCATTTTTTTTCAAATTCAACAGCAAAAAAGTTCATAGGCCTTGTTTTCTCAAAAAATTTCACAGGCTTGTAGTTTTCAAAAAAATTTCAGAGGCTTAGAGTTTTTTAAATTTTTTCACAAGCCTTGGGTTTCAAAAAAAACTTCGGAGGCCTCAGGTTGCTCAGAAAATTTCACAAAAAAATTTCACAATTTCGCATCGAAAATTTCCATATACCGGGTGCGCCAAAAGTCCTGTTACATAGAAATTAATGAATAAGTTTTTATTTCTTTTATTAAAATAACAATCAAATATTGTGAAAAGATTCGCAACAATATGGTGTACAATTACAATCATTGAGATTCAAAGTGCCCGCCCTTAGCGCAGATACAGAGACGAAGTCGTGAGGAAAAATTTTCGACGATGCGCCGCAGCTCTTGGACCGAAATTTTGTCCCATTCGCGGAGAAGGGCCTGCTTCAACGACTCCAAATTTTTTGTGAGGAGTAGCACAGGCCCTGGCCTCCAAAATAGCTCAGATGGAATAATCCATCGGGTTCAGATCAGGAGAATACGGGGGCCATTCTTGGGATGATATGAACCCGGGCAGATGGTCCCGACACCAGTCCTAAATTTCGAGGTCCTTTTGGGTAGGGACAAAATGCAAATGAAGAATCCGCTCTTTGGCCTAAAAAGTAGCCCATAGAACGAGGTTTTAAAATGCCTCGGAGATTTTCACATATATAATAAACTTTGTCGATTTTGACCTCTTGGTACGCGAAAATCAGGGTTTTTTTGCTAATGGGAGAAATTCTGACCCAAATAAAAAGTTATGGCAACTTTTTGAAATAACTGGCATTACGATCAGAAAGTACAGGTTATTCTGCCCATGTTCCATCATTTTAATGATAATGATATGCCTCAATTATGAAAAATATTTCGTCCGGGAAAAGGATGGGGGGGGGGTACCTACGGCGCGCTGGAGGAGCAATCAACATCATTGGGGCCAAAATTCTTCATTTGATTCACAATCTAAGCTGAATTTTTTAGGGTCTATGGGGCCCAATATATAGCTCATTTATGGCCATAAGCTATATTGATTTCCTTTTAATCCCGGTCTTGTATTCGAATCTTCTCATGGAAACCCGAGGTTTGCGGTCCACTCACTTCCTGAACCTGTACCGGTTTTGCTTGGTCCTGGACGACCTAGATCTTTCGCTCATTTTTGAAGTACTCTAATGTGCCATACACCCTATGCATTTAATTAATTTTTTTCCTTTGAAAATTTTTTACTGGAATTTTTTAATGGTTTGGTAGACAGTCATCCTAGAGAAGCCAAGTAGGGTTGATATTTTGTAGGCTCTTTTTCCCTATTTGGATAATGTTATTTCCAAAATTCAAAGACTAGATTATATAGAGAATTGAATGGGCTATAAAATACAAAAAAGCGATAAACAATCGCTCTTCTTAGAAAAAAAGTTAGAGACGAAGAAATGAGTGTAACAGGAGTTTTGGCGCACCCTGTACATGC
>LDKF01000818.1:23880-55186 GCA_001026735.1 Rotylenchulus reniformis | reverse complement strand
GAGAGAGAGAGAGAAATGAGAAAGAAAGAAAGAAAAAAGAAGAAGGAAGAGAAGGAAAGGGAGAGGGAGAGAAAGAGATAGAAAAGAGGGAGAGGGAGAGAGAGAGGGAGAAATGAGAAAGAAAGAAAGAAAAAAGAAGAAGGAAGAGAAGGAAAGGGAGAGGGAGAGAAAGAGTTAGAAAAGAGGGAGAGAGAGGAGAGGGCTGTTGTTTGGCTGTTGTCATTCATTGCCTGTGGTGTATTTGTGCTAGGGTCGATACTTTCCAGCCCAAAAAATGCCAAATATGACCAATATGCCCCAAAGTGTCCAACCAAAAATTTCGCCAAAAATGGCCTAAAAATACAATTTTTTTGCTCAAACAGCTATTTTTTAAAGCGGTATACCGACATGACATGGAAATAAAATATCGATACAATATCGAAATACCGGCATAAAATCCAAAATACCGAAAATACTGGCCAATTTTTTTGTTTTTACATTCAAATCAAGCTAAAAATACTTTTTATCAGTTTTCAATAATTTAAAGTCTCCGGAAGTAGTATTCTAAAAAAAACCGGTTACAAAAAAATCTACAAAATTTCTCATTTTTTGCAATCCCTTATTGAATATTGAATCGAATGCAAAACGGCATCTCGATTTTCGATTCATACTCGACTCATCGATTTTTTTTTGTTATTTCTCTCTTTCGAGCAGAAATGGCAAAAATAGGGCATTTAAATTTTAGAAAATGGCCAAAAAATTCGAGATGCGGTTTTTGTTAGTTTTCCAAGCGCCGAAGTCTAGAAGTTAGTTTTCTAGTGTAGGCGAAGTCTAGAAGTTAGTTTTCTAGTGTAGGCGAAATTTTTGTAGGCTAAATAAAGCATCCCCATGGCCAAAAAAAAGACAAAATGTCAGCTTATAAACCAATGGACGACGATGAGAGCGGCACGAACAGCGTGGACATCCGAAAGGCAATTTTGGAGAAAAAATTAAGGGGCTAAAATTGTTAGAATTCGTTTAACCATGTAATTTTCAAGCTTTTGGAAAGTTTATACGTATGACTACCAAGCTAGTTAGCTCCTCAAGCTAGTTAGTTCCTAGTTCGCTTTTAAAAAATAAAGCTAACCAGGTATGCTGTGTATAAACATATGACAAGTGAGAGGGTGTAAACAGTAAATTAGCGGGAAATTTTCATTTGATAATTTGGTTCTTAAAAACAATAACTTGAAAATATCTCCCTTTGAAATCAGGGTTTTAGGACCATGGATTTTTCAGAGTTAGACATTTTGGAAAAAACACGTCCATTGTCACCAGTGTTCTGCCTGATCCTCCAGATCATGATCCAGGATGATCTGATCCATGATCTGATCTGATCTGATCTGATCTGATCCAAGGTCCCGGATCAGATCAGGATCAGATCATTTTTGAAACCTCTGGATCAGATCATGTGTTGGATCATTTTTTCATGTGATCCAAAATGATCCAAAAATTTGCAATTTTTCGTTGAAAAATGGTCAATTTCGACCCAAATTTTGAAATTTTCTGGCAAAAATTATGAAATTTTCGACCGATTACCAGAGAAAAATTTAGTTTTTTTTCAAAAAAAAATTATAAAAATTGATGTACATCCTTAAGGAAGAAGCCCAAAAATTGCAAATTTTTCTCCGGTGACTATTGTGACAACAATCACTCTTCAAGACAGAGAAATTTCGTCAAAAAAATTAGCTTAAGCAAAAAATTGACCAATTTTCGTAAGAAATTTAATGAAAAAGCGGGAGTTTTCTCCGGCGGCCCCTATGGGACCGCCGAACTGCTTTTTTTTTGTTTCGTCGACCCCCTGGTGCCCCCAGGGGCGGACGGATCTGGGATTTCCATGTAAAGGGTTTAAACACAAATTTTTTTTAGGTGTCGGTGGCCCCGATAGTGGCCAGTAGGGTAGTTCACGGTCGGTTAACCGAACCGAAACCGAAACCGAAAACCGGGTTTTTTGGGCCAAAAACCGAAACCGAAAACCGGGGTACCGAAAACCGGTAAAACCGAAAACCGAGTGTCCAAACCGATCGGTTTTCGGTTTTGACATACCCCTAAGAAATGGCATTTTTGAAAAAATATTTTGAATTTTCCAAGGAGAACTTTTGGAAATTTGTTTTATTTTTTTTTATAAAAATTTTTCGACGCGAATTCCATGTTTATTTACAGTACTCATTTATAACATAGAGTGCAAAAGAAAACAGAGAAAGTGAATTATTAATTGGGTTATTTTATTACTTATTATAGGATATTTTCGGTCAATAAAACATCATTAATCATTGTATCTTATCAAAATTTAATTTTAAAACATTAAAAAATCTATTTAGATTTATTCATTCATCAATGGTAGCAAAAATTTGGAAATTTTTTTCCGAAATTACAATCGGAGGCGAAATTAAGAGAAAATGTTTGAAATGCAGTACCTTATTAGCAACACCAAAGGATAGGTCGACATCTAACATGATTAATCATCTGAAAACGAGTGGACACGAAGAGGAATTAAAGCTTTTCACGGAGGACGAAAGCAATATTGTAAGGAATAATTTTTAAAATCATATTTATTTAACATTTGTATGCATTTAGACACCAAAGCTCAGTTCATTTTGGAATCAGAAACAATCAGAATCTGACCAACAAACAAAAATCGATGAGCAATTAGTCCGAATTATGGTACGCCAAAATGCATCTTTATACTTTTTCGATGACGTGGATGTCAAAGAACGCACATCAAAGGCTTATCCGGGATCAAAAGTAAAATTTTTGATACATCTTATAATAGAAAATTATATCATCTTATGGTCGGCTACATTTTTATCGAGAAGTGATTCCAAGAATGGCGAAAAATATAACTAAATCAATAGTTAATCAAATTTCAACGAATATTTTTGCAATTACAAGCGATGGATGGACAAATCCTAGCAGATTTCCAGCGTTATTAAGGTCAAAATTGGAATATTATTTTTTTAAAAAATATTTTCAGTGTGACGACTCATGTAGTAGATGAAAAATTTATTCGTCATGATAATGTTTTGGCAACTATTGAAATAAAAAATGCACATACTGGGGAAGAAATTGCGAAATTAATCGAAAATTGCCTTCATCAGAATGGTTTAGAATTGAGTTCAGTCATCGCTTGCGTTCGCGATGATGCGAAAAATATACAAAGAAGTTGTCGATTGTTAGATATTTCAAGGTCCACTAATAAATTTAATAAAAATAAATTTAAAAAATTAAGTTTTCAATGTTCTGCACATTTATATCATCTTTGTGTAACTTCGGCAATGAAATCAAATCCGAACATCAACGAATTGATTTCGACTGTGCGCCAATGGACTGCTTCTTCTCATCGATCAATTCTGGGTGATTTATTGAAGCAATATCAAGAGAAAGAAGAGCTTAAAGAAAAGAAAATTCCTATGGTACTTTTAAATGAAAATAAAATATTTCTACTAATTTTTAAGATGTATGTACTCGTTGGAATAGCACCTATTTAATGTTAGCTGCTTTTGTCGAAATGAAACCTGCATTATTAAAAATCAACGATTATTTACGCGAAATTGCCGAATTAACAAGAAAACCAAATGATCTTCCACAGAACAACTGGACTAATTTTAAAAAACTTGGATCCAATTTAAAGCCGATCAAAAGAGAGGATTTCTATGCTTTAAATGAACTTTGCAAACTGCTCAAAATTTTCCATATAAAACATGCCGAGTGATAGAAAAAAATCTTATAAATTTAATCAATTAATTTTAGTTGTCAACTGAACAGTCGACAGCTTCATCTTATTTGCCAACAGCCAAAAAAATTTTGGATTTTTTGGGAACAAAAATTTTTAAAAATTCAGATGTTAACGCAATTGGAGATGCAATTAAAACAGAATTGCAGCATAGATTGATTTTGCTTGAATCGAATAGAATTTTGAAACTATCAATGCTCATCGATCCTCGCTTTTCATTCGATG
Source organism: Rotylenchulus reniformis (assembly GCA_001026735.1). Classification (NCBI taxonomy): domain Eukaryota; kingdom Metazoa; phylum Nematoda; class Chromadorea; order Rhabditida; family Hoplolaimidae; genus Rotylenchulus; species Rotylenchulus reniformis. The sequence goes on along the minus strand of LDKF01000818.1, from coordinate 51,213 downwards.
GCCAATTTCTTCATGATTTTGAATGGAATATTTTAGAGGAAGAATTTATTGATTTCTTATTACAATGTAATTAGTTTTTTTATGTTTTTTTGCATTTTTATTTTTTATATTAAGATCTGGAAAAGCAACAATGTTCTGATCCTAATGAAGAATTGGCAGGAGTTGAGGAAACTTTTGGTGAAGTAAGTAATATTGATGAGGAAGACAGTATGGATTTGGATATATGGACAAGAAATGTACAGTCACCATCAATGCTTTCACAAAAATCCTCTGATTCACAGCGCGAATTGAAAGCTTAAGTATTAAAATAATTTGTTCTTTTTAATAATGATTTTCAGGCGGAACTTAGTCATTTTCGTCATAATTTGGATCGTCCTCTTAGAGATTATAACATTTTCAAATGGTGGTCGGAGAACAAAATCCGCTTCCCATTAATTGCAGAAGGCGCCCGAATGTTGCTTTCAATTCCTGCAACATCAGTCAGTAGTGAACGTACCTTTTCTATGGCTGGCCTTTTATATGCAAATTCTCTCCGTAATAGGTCAGTTTTTGCCCAATTTAAATGAGAGCTTGCATATATTTATTAAGACTTAGTGCTACAACGGCAGAGCAACTTATCTTGATTAAGGCCAATCTTAAGAAATTGATGTTAGCGCCTGCTGTAGAACCAGATGAAGAAGAAATCATAGAGCTCGAAGAAAAATCAATCACTTAATAATTTTTTACATATTTTGGATAATTTTTCGATGATATTTATTTTACGGATTTTTTTTTAAATTTTTAACGTATAAACCGAAAAAACCGAAACCGAAAACCGGGGGTCCGACGAAAACCGAAACCGAAAACCGGGGTACCCGAAACCGGTAAAACCGAAAACCGATGGTACCGGTTTTAAACCGGTCTTGAACTACCCTAGTGGCCAGCAAAGAAAATTTTTAAAATATAGGCCATTTTTCTTTAAAAAAAATTGGTCATTTTTTACACTTTATAGAGTAATTCTATCTTATTTCGAGGTGTTGGCGGCCCGATTGGCGCGCCGAAGAGAATTTTCAAATTTTTAGACCCTTTTCTTTCGAAAATTGGCCAATTTTCCTCTTAATTTTCGATTTTTTTCTTCCCTTTTCCTCCCGAGCCCCTATTTTTTTTGACTTACAATTCAATATGTCGAAGAAACACAATTGAAAACTGCTTTCTTAGCAATAAGAAATTATTTTGATACTAATAAGTAGTAGCGATTAATGCTTTCTCAAAAAGGATGGATTTAAAAAAATGTGAAAAATGTCCAATATTCTTAGGGAAAAAGACCAAATTTACAAAAAAAAATTTCCGGCGGCTCCGGAGACCCACTTCCCCGAGGGCTGGGTGGATTCCCCCTTCCCCAAAAAATTTTTCCTGGTTAGGCCCCCGATATGCCAAAATTCAGAGATATGTAAATGAATTGTTGAATTATTTTGGATTAGGCCCTAAAAGCATTTAAAATAATATTTTTTGCACTGTAGCCGATAATAGAAACGCCATAGGAATCGAACGAAAAAAATCTACTGAATAACAGTGATGATTTACATCAAAGACTATCTTAAGAAAAGCTGAATATAAAGGCTAAGGGTTATGAAAACTTTTTTAGAGCTATAAAGAATTTCTCAAAAAAATTTTCCAAAACAACGATGGAAAAAATTTTTTTTGAATCATGATCCTAGTGATCTGATCTGATCTGATCCATATCATGATCTGACGTGATCTGATCTGATCTGATCCTGATCCAGGGGGTCGGATCAGATCAGATCAGATCATTTTTGATGATCCACTCCCCTGGATCAGGATCAGATCAGATCATCTCCGAAAAAGGTGGATCAGGCAGAACACTGATTGTCACGTACCAGCAGTAGGGGGTACATGCATAACGTAGTCACGTACCAAAATACGTGAAAAGCACGGAACGTGATTTAATATGGTTTGTAAAAACAGTTTAAGTCTTCATGAAGGTCATATACGTATTACGGCACGTGGTCTAACTCAGAGTTTTTTTAGAGTTCAACCCCCAACAAGGCAGCCTACACGATCTCGATCTTCGACTCCGCGATTAGTCTGATCTCGGCTGTAGTGGTGGCTCTGGTGCCGGATAGCGGCCCTACGCATATCAAGCATCGCACCTTGTTCTTTTTGGTATGCTCAGATTTTCGTGCAGAGAAATGTGGAATTTTCTTAAAAAAATTACGATGGACTTTATGGGTTCCGAAAAAATTCCATGAACGCTTTATTCGCAATTTTGCAAAAATAAGTTCTTCTAATGTACGTACCATACTCGTTTTTACACGTATAAAACGTAGACACGTACTAAAAGCAAGTGGACATTACGGTACTAGTGCGAACGAATCACATACTTCATGAAGTATATGCAAGTACTACGGTACGGGTTTGAACTCCACTTTGAATAGATCAAAAACTGTTTTTACAACTGTCTTGAAAAACCCCGAATAAAACACAGAAGTTAAAAAATTGAAGCTTCCAAAAGAAAAAATTTTGGGATCCTTAAACCATGATTAAAATTTTTTCTCTCTTCCAGCTTAACCTGTTCTATGCGCTGATGCACCTGTCAATTTCGTTGGGCCTGTGGACGCGCAACCGTCTGGTGTTTTTGCCCTATCTGATTATCCAGGTAAATATTCTCAAGAAACCAAGAGCTATATACGGGTTTATGGATTTGTTTTTTGGGTCAAGAGAGAAAAAAACAAAAAAAATTCAATAATTGCAATATTTATTGAAATTAAATTAAAATTATTGCATTATTTATTAAAATTAGAACTGATCAATTCCTTACGAAAAAAAGGAAAAATTAATGTCCGATCTGCAAAACCCAAAAACCTCTCTATACCCAAGATTCATATGCCCCAATTGGGTTTATTTACTGCTTTTGTGGCTTTATTAATGAAATTTTTTAAAATAAATACTCCGTTAGACCCCTATCGGGACCAATGTCCTTCGTACCAAAAATACTTAAGTAGTTCAAAAATTAATTTAAAAAATACCATTTGGAGGTAAAAGAAAAGAATTAAAAAGGATTTATTCCCTAAGAAAGGCCAAATGTCCGGTAATATTTGTTAACCTCCCCCCTAGGTATTGTTCATGGTGCTCTGGATGGTCGCCTGCATCGACTGCGCTATCATGGCCATTGCGATCCCACAATGGATGATCGACGCGTGGAACCAGCAGCACCCGGAGGCCCAGTTCACCAATGAGCGTATAATTTATGGGGAATAAAATCGAATAAATTTTTGGAAAATTTACAACAAATGATACTAGTTTATAAAGGATCTGGATCAGCGCCATATGAATTTAGAATATGTACACAAAAATTTAAAATATCTATATTACATACTTTTTCCCAATGCCTTGTTAAATCCGCCTAAGGATGGGAATTAGACAAAAAATCCCACATGAGGGATTAATTTTCAATTTTTTTCTGAGTGCAGCTTACTAGAGAATGGGGAATATTACATAATTTTTCAATGACTTAATACTGGGTTTGATTTTGCAATTTGTATTAAAAAAGTAATTTTTCGAAATTTTCTTTGGCTCCACCTGGGATTTAGTTGAGGAGATTACTAGAGTTTGGGGAATAGAATAGTATATACAGCATTTATGGGATATTACTCAGGGGATACACCATCGTTGGGCTTCATTCAATGATTTTTTGAAATGCTATTTTTTATTTTTTTTTATATATAATGGAACTGTGTAGAGATGCAGCCCTACCCCTCCATTTACCTTAGGGTACACTTTCCAGTTTACCCCCATTGGAAAATAATTTTTTTAATTAAAAATTTAGCAACTTTAAAAGCAAATCTGGTGACACCGAATCTAAGGTCAGATTTATCATAGCATTTCGTGAGTTTTTCCAAACTATCAATCCTCCACATTCCTTATCAAAAAAAACAACGTTTTGATGACTTCCTAAATTTGAAATTAGATTCAAGCTAAGTATATCACTTTAATAATAATAATTTATTGAGCAAACCACTGGTATCATTCGATACTCTGATGTGGTGCATACAATACAATGTAAATGCAATAAAATGTCATAAATGAATAGTCAACAAATGCAAAGTCATCGGGGCAAAAATAACAAATAAGACAAAAATAAATTGATGCCTCACTCAGGACTTAATTTGGTTTCGAGGAAATTCTTGAAATTTTTCGGGGTGAAGATATTCATGGCTTCTTTTGGCAATTTATTCCAATGACTGATAATTCGATGAAAAAAGTTGTTTTGTGCCTTTTTACTATGTTTTTTGACTTTTAGAAGGAGCGGTCTTCGAGTAGATCTTTCTGAGAAGTTGAAAAATTTAGAGGAGTTTAGGTGAGTAAACCCCCGGATAATTTTAAGAGCAGTGGTTAAATCCGTAATTCCCCTTCTATCAGTGAGCTTTTGGAGTTTACAAACTGTGAGTCGTTCTTCATATGATCTAGGAGTTAAACCACATTTTTTAAGAGCAATTCTGGTAAAAAATTTCTGGATTCTTTCAACTTTATTTATTAAAAATTGTTTTGATGGATTCCATATTTCAGTGGCATACTCTAATTGTGGCCTGACATAGGTTTTATAAAGGAATATTAGTGTAATGAGATCACGAGTTTTTGAGACCCTAAGAATTTGATGTGTTTTGAAGTATGCATTTTTGACGATCTTGTTAATATGTTCATTGAATTCAAGTTTGGAATCTATTAGGATGCCTAGATCCCGTACACATTCTGTTTTAGATATTTTCTCTCCAAAAAGCCGATAATCTCCTCTTGAATTATTCTTACCTAAATACAAACTATAGCATTTTTCAGTAGAGATTTTTAAACCATTTGACATTGACCATTGTTCCATTTTTATTAAAGAATTTTGAAGTTCTTCCCTTTCAGAATCATTTTTATAGATTTTGTATAATTTTACATCATCAGCAAAAAGTTTAATACCAATATCCTTGGGAAGTGAAATTTGTAAATCATTAATGAAAATTAAAAATAAAAGTGGCCCGAGAACAGATCCTTGGGGAACCCCAGATTTTATAGGAGTATTCTCTGAATATGTTTGATTAATTTTAACCCTAAATTTCCGGTCCGACAGAAAATTTTTTATAAATTTATATATTTTACCTCGGATACCGATTTTATGAATTTTTTGTAATAGCAGTTCAATTGGCACCGAATCAAAGGCCTTAGCAAAGTCAATGTATATAACATCGATTTTTTGGTTATTTTCTAAGGCATCATAAAAATCATTCAGTGTTGTTAAAAGTTGGGTATTTGTAGCCCTTGACTTTAGAAAACCATATTGTTCCGGACTGAAAAATGACTTATTATCTAGGAATTTTATTATTTTATCAGCTAAAATACGTTCAAAAACTCTACAGATTGTACTAGTTAGTGAAATAGGTCGGTAATTTGTTGGATTTGTTTCTTCTCCTTTTTTATGAACTGGAATAATTATCGATGATTTCCAAATTGATGGAATTTGGCCACTATCTAAAATAAACCGGAAGAGATCAGCTAAGATCGGTGCCAATGTAACTGCGCATTTATTTAGTAGGATATATGGAANTCTCCAGGGGTATGTCTTTTTAATAATTCTCTTTAACGGCTTAATAGGAATACATTCGTCATATGATTTTAAAAGAAATTCTGTTAAAATAGAATATTTTGTTTCAGATGAAAATTTTGAAGTAATTACATGGCCCAATCTATGCTCATAAAGCATTTTGTTAAGAAGTGAAAAATTATTTTCATTATGATCCCTTATATAAAGTTTTGGTCTCCGCAGTCCACAAAGTTGGTCCACGATTTTAAATTCTATTTTTTTATGATCAGATGTTGAAAAGTTTTCAGAAATTTTAACTTCATTGATGAAAGCTTGATCTGAGGAAAATAATAAATCCAAAAATGCATTATCCCTAGTAGGCTCATTAACTAGCTGTTTCAATTGTTTTTGATGGGTAAATTCAATGAACATATTGACTATAGGCTTATTTTCGATTATTTTGTTTTCAGACCACAAAATGCCAGCTATATTAAAATCACCACAAAGGATAATAATTTTTTTGTCTATTTGGGCAGATAAAAATTTTAGCAAATTTTTAGTATCTTGGACACTTGAATTTGGAGGTCTATAGACGTTAATTATATGTATTTCTTTTTTAAGAATCAATTTTATATGAACTATTTCAGATTTATATTTTGTCCCAGAAAATATCAATTGGACAGGTATTTCATTTTTTACCAGAATTGCTGAACCGCCCCCTCTTTTAGCATCCGTTCTATTAGCCGAAAATAATTGATATTCATTCATTTGCGATATTTCAGATGGAATATAATTCTTGGAATTTAACCAAGTTTCATTAATAAGTACGATTTTTGGGTTTTTAGTATCTAATAAATGGTGTAAGTCCCCAATTTTATTGGCTAGAGATCTTGCATTGAATAAAACACATGAAATTTCCGAATTATTTTGATAATTTTCCAGATTTAGTGGTTTGCTCTCGTTTGCTCTCGCACCCTAGCCAATATTGTTTTTAGTCCTGAGTGGGTGTGGGTTTTTCAAGGTGATAATAGAGAGATCAACAACCACATATTTGAAGAGGCCATCGGCCTGGTTCTTCAAATATGCCTGTTTGCGGAGCTCATACAAAATCGATAATTCCTGCTGAGTCATGTCCCGCCGGACAGAAATGGATTTTGGGATGGATGGGATGCGAACAATAGCTTTTCGGAAATTGAAAAGGAATGTATCACGGGATTTTTTGTCGCGGAATGAAACTTTAAGGATCCTTGGCCTCTTCCTCCCCCCATTTTGCTCACGTTCAATCCGCGGATGGCGATGGATGTCTTCGACCACAAGCTCGTCAGCCACACCACACTCCTCGGCAATTGCCTTGACTGTCGCCTCCGTATCTTCGTCCTCCGGCAACCTTTCAATCACCGCCCTCATTGACTTCTTCTTGACCTCTTCCGCGTCCAAAATGGCGTTGTTGATCATCCGGGCGAACAATGCTGGGTCGGCTGCAGGCGGTGGTTGCCCCCATTGAACTCTGCTGCCGCTGGTCGGCGTTCACACGGGGTCACCAAATCGATTGGGGGGCAATCGATTCTCTCCCTGAACGAGGCGAACCAAGTCCTCCACCCTGGCCTCAAGTCGATCAAGTTGCTCCCCCCAGTCCGGCACATCATCTGCACAGTTGTTGCCCTGCTTGGCGATGAGTTTTTCCACCAGCTTTTCGATGCGGTCGAGACGCGAGGCAACATCTGTTGTGCTCGATTTGTTGTTGCGAAGGGTGACATTATTGGTGGGCATGGTTGTAGCAGAATTTGTAGCAATAAGTTTTAATCTCTTAGGTTGACCTCAAGTTTGGGTAATTAAACACTTTTTATTAGATTTTAACTTTTTATATCGATTTTTTTTTAGATTTAAACTTTTTATATCGATTTTAATTTTTCCCACCCTTGCTCACCCTGGATTCGAACACAAATGAGAGCCGGCCTTCGGCCTGCTCTTATTTAAATGTATAATGGTATCTCTCTTTTTTCATTATAAAAATACTACAGAAGAAACAATTATATCTTATGCAATCTCCAATCCCAAATCTTTAATGGTGTTTTGGTGACAAATTGAATTTAATATTTTTATTCCTATAAAATTATAATAATTATGCTAATTAATAATGACCCATTGAACTAATTAATAATTAGTTTAATGGGTCATTAATTGGGTCATTAATTTAATGGGTCATTAACCCATTAAACTAATTAATAATTAGTTTAATGGGTCATTAATTGACCCATTAAACTAATTAATAAAAACCGCCCTCGAAATATCAATATAAATGCAAAAAATAGAGGAAGGACTCGCCTTCGGCGAGCCCAACATTAAAAAAAATTTGCATTAAAAATCTAAAAATCATCCAACCCGAACCTATTGAACATGGCTTTTGGCCTAAGCCCCCCCCCCCACGGGTGCCATAGATAGCCGGGTATCGATAGAAAACTTAAGTTAGGGGCACTTCCGACCACAAATTAGAAAAAATATAATATGAAAGGACAGGACACTTCGCGACCACCATTATTTTGGGACACTTCGCGACCACCCAAGAGTGGTCGCGAAGTGTCCCTTTACCAATTTATACCCTCATATTCCAATTCAAATTGATTATATAACTAAAAATAAATCCCAAAACAGCCTATTAATTTTTTTATTAAATTATAAATTTCCTTAATACTTGCACTGGTTGTAAAATGAAGTTAGTCTATAAAATATTCATATTTTAAGACATAAGGAAAAAATGATTTCTAACGGAAATTACATGGATTTACGAATGTTAAAATTTTAACATCCTTTAAGTTTGAACAGATAAAAATTTTTGTGTATAAAAATTATTAAATTATTTTCATCACAGATATCTTATAGCACCAATGAACTTTAAAAAAAATGAAAGATTCAGGAAAGCCTTTAAAGTGTGGAAAAGATAATCGAACTTATGCTTATTTAAAATAATAATATAAATGATTTTATTAAATAATTTTGATGAGTTGGAAATTTCTCGCCTTAAAACTAATATGTTTAAATTTCGGAGAAGAGCAAAGGAGCAGTAAGCGAATTGTTGACAACTTTCTAAATTGATTTTAGGTTGAAAAGTTATTGAATCTCCAAGTTCCGTGCTGATTGAGTCGTTTAGACTAAAAGTGCAAAAAATGGATCTCATGCATGAACACTACAAAATGTCTAAAATTTGCCATTTTCCTAAAAAAATATGTTTTTATTTTAAACTCATAAAATAACTGAGCTATCGCTTACTATGCTAAATATCCTTTCCAGTATTAAAAATTGCCAATGAAAGACGTACTCAAATTTTATTATGCAAAATAAAAGAATCCTAAAAATTTGTATTTAAAAAAAGCAAAATTGGTTATATGATTATTTTGATTTAGGTTTCTTTTTCTTAACTTTTTTAAAATTCATTTGCAGCTATCACCAAGGAACGGATTTCTAGACTATTTTTCTAGATTAAATTTACCTTTTATAATTATTTGGCTTTTGGATATGTTTGAACATATTTTTAATTAGTTTTGAAACATTTTAAAGATATTTTATCATTTTTAAAACATAAAAATCTATTTTGGTATCTTCCACAGAAATCGGTGGTCCTTCCGATTTCGATCTTTTACTACGGACTCCAAAGGTTTCACCTTCATTTTGGAACAAATAGGATTAACATTTATTGCGGTGTCTATTAGTAAAAGTTTGTATTTAATTTTTATCATTTTATTTATCATCTATTTGTTTTGGTTTTCTATGGGTCGCGTAATGTTGATTGGTGAAAAATTAAAGATATTCTTTTTTTTTGTTTATTTTATGACTGCTTTGTCATGATATGCACTATAAAGTTTCACGAATGGATGGTATATACTTATATATTTACCGATTTTTTTTATTATATATCACGTTATAAAATTTTATGTGTATGCAACCATTTCAGAGAAAAAATCAAACATAAAATTTTTTTGAAGCTTGCTTAGTAAAAACTAAAAAGCAAATACATGCAGAATTTGTAATCCTATTTTCCGGTCTTTTGTAATATTCTAAAAATTATTTATTAAGGGTTTTCAAAAATTTTCAAGGAATTTTTTAAAAAATGTATTAACAATGGATTTGTTTTTAATTTAATTTTATTAATTTCATGGTCTCGGTACCGTTAAAATCACAAATGGTTATCTAAATTAAATGCACTTATAATTTTTTTGTATCATGTGATTTCAACAAGGCTGATTTCGAATGGTTCTGTCAATAAATCTTTTTTTAAACTATGAATTTTTTAATAAAATTTAGAATTAATTTTTAACGTACTTTTATGATATTTAATAAATAGGTGGCTCTGAAAGATAATAATTATTTTTCGAATGTATCTTAGGAAAACTTCGTAATGCCACCCGGCCGTATTGATACAAAATGGTTCAACATGGGTGGTGGCTACGGCCTTCTGACATGATTCTCTTTTTAATCTAATATCGCTTGAACCACATTGTAGTTTGGAAATTATTTTATAATTATTAAAATACACATCTTATGAAATTTATTTCTAATTTGATAGATTGAAATAGATTGTGAAAAAATTGGCAAAATGATTAAAAATATGGAAAGCGACGCATAAAAATCTGATTATAAACGTTAGAAAAAATGTTTTTATATTATTATATCGTATTAGTTACTGTACCTATAAACAATAACCATAAACCCATAAACAAACAATAAGTAATACATACCCACAAAAAATACAAAAAACATTAAAAGAAATTCCGTGAACATGGGAATTAAAAAATCAAAACTATGAGGGATTTACAAAAGATCAAAAATATCTATCAATTCTGTAATGGAGGGTAGGTGAGTGGAAGGATATAATATGCAGCAAAATTTACGAAGGTGGTACAAATTTTTCCAAAATGAATAAAGAATAGAGATTGTTGTAAAGATCTGGGACTTCGATGTTTTGTTGATTATGAATTTCTTTGACTTCTTGCTTCCAAAGAATTCATTAAAAAAAAATTTTGCTTGTGGTGGGCGGTTAAAGGTTGAGATATTTATGCAAAAAAAAAAGAAATTATAAGAAGACTTTTTGATATTTAGATATTTTGACATTTTATAATTTGTTAAATTTTATTAGTATTTATTGGAGTTTTAGACATTTTGTAGTTACATGCAATTGATTTATTTTGTTCTGCCATAGCAACTGTTTTCTTTTTTCGTCTCAAAGAATTTTATATTATTTTTGTTATTTTTGAATTTCTATAGGTTGCAATTGCCAATATAAAAATGTCGAATATATAAATTAAATAAAAGTGACAAAAATTCTCACAACAGTTGACGCGATTTTAAAATAAATCTTCCATAATGACACAGAACATTGATGAATAGAGACCGGATTTTTAGGTGCTAACAACCATCAAAATAGGTACTATAATAGGTGCTAAAAAAGTCCAAAATAGGTTCTAAAAAATGCAAAATAATTTCTAAAAAATCAGCGATTTTGACTATAAATTTTTTATTTTACCACCAAAAAATCTTAAAATTTCGGCAATTATGCTTGTTCTCAATTGCAACAAACTTCATTTCGAGATTTCGGGGAGTAAACTTAGTAGTCCCAGACCCGTAGCCAGTGGGCATGGCGGCACGTGATCACCACGAAAAGGATTTTTTAAATTTTTTAAGTGATCGGAGGAATAAAGAAGGAGAAAAAAATTGAAAAATATGCAATAAAGGATAATTTTGTATAATTTATTCTTTTCTGGGAGCACCTCTATTTGATCGGATCCGCGTGATTCAAGCTGGTTAACACGATTTTAATTGTAATTTTTTACTGTATTATTTATGCTTGTATCGAATCCCCCGCCCATTTAATGAGAATTAGAAAGAGCTTTATTGACACCAAAAATTTTTTGCATTTATTTCTTAAATCACTAAAATTTTAAGAATTTTTGATAGTAAACATTCAGTTCCTTTTTGTTACACAATTTTCTCGTTATGGGCTCATTTCATTCCCTTCACAATTTTTTTTTCTTTTGCTTTACACACCAGGACCCGGATATTAGTAGTTACAAACCCCTCGAGTTAGTAACTATTTTCGTTTTTACCCCAAAAAAGTTGTTTATAGCCAAAAATGGACAATTTTTATCATTTATTTATGGCATTTTAGAGTGAATATATTGACCCAAAAAGGCTTAAAATAATTAAAAAAGTTTTTACTGAACCATCTTTAAAATGGCTCAAAATCATCTAAAAACATTTTATTTCGTGTTTTTAAGATAAATAAATGAATACGGAAAATAATATATAAACCAGAAATCCGTGCCCTGTTCATTTTATTCTTTCACAATATTTTTTCTTTTTGCTTTATACTTCGTCTTTTCTTTTTAAGCTTTAATTCCTAATCGTTCCTAAAGATAAAATTTTTTTGTTCACAGAAAGCAACTCATTACAGAGTCTTAGTGTAGTTGAAGATATCAATTGCCTAAAACACTAAAAATTTAATTTATATTATTTCTAAAATTCTTTTTTAGCCGCAATAAATTATAAGCAGTGTTGTCGATGATCCTCCAGCAGATCATGATCCAGGATGATCTGATCCATGATCTGATCTGATCTGATCTGATCCAAGGTCCCGGATCAGATCAGGATCAGATCATTATTGAAACCTCTGGATCAGGATCAGATCATGTTTTGGATCATTTTTTCATGTGATCCGAAATGATCCAAAAATTTGCAATTGTTCGTTGAAAAATGGTCAATTTCGACCTAAATTTTGAAATTTTCTGGCAAAAATTATGAAATTTTCAACCGATTACCAGAGAAAAATTGAGTTTTTTTGAAAAAAATTATAAAATTGATGTACATCCTTAAGGAAGAAGCCCAAAAATTGCAAATTTTTCTCCGGTGACTATTGTGACTACCATCACTCTTCAAGACAGAGAAAAAATTTTCAAAAAAATTAGCTTAAGCAAAAAATTGACCAATTTTCGTAAGAAATTGAATGAAAAAGCGGGAGTTTTCTCCGGCGGCTCCTATGGGACCGTCGAACTGTTTTTTTTATTTGTTTCGTCGACCCCCTGCTGCCCCCAGGGACGGACGGATCTGGGATTTCGGCTTGGGGGGTATCCATGTAAAGGGTTTAACCACAAATTTTTTTAGGTGTCGGTGGCCCCGATAATAGCCAGCAAAGAAAATTTTTAAAATATAGGCCATTTTTTTAAATTGGTCATTTTTGCACTTTATAGGGTAATTCTAACTTATTTCTGGGGTGTTGGCGCCCGAATGGGGCCGCTGAAGAAAATTTTGAGGTTTTTAGACTCTTTTCTTTCGAAGAATGATCAATTTTTCCTCTTAATTTTCGATTTTTTCTTCCCTTTCCTGCCCGAGCCACTACGGATTTTTTTTTGACTTACAATTCATTAGATTGAAGAAACACAATTGAAAACTGCTTTCTTAGCTGTAAGAAATTATTTTGAATTGAATTATTTTTACTAAGTAGTAGCGATTAATGCTTTCTCAAAAAGGATGGATTTTAAAAAAATGTGAAAAAAAACAAAAAAAAATTTGGATCATGATCCTGGTGATCTGATCTGATCCAGATCATGATCTGACGTGATCTGATCTGATCTGATCCTGATCCAGGGGGTCGGATCAGATCTGATCAGATCATTTTTGATGATCCAACATCCAGGATCAGATCAGGATCAGATCATTTTGAAAAATGAGGATCATCGACAACACTGATTATAAGCCATTGATTCATAGTTTTAGCGCCTTTGAAAACCAGAGTAGATGGAATTTATATTTTCATATTCGGAATTTGCAAATCTAAACTCCCTATTATATCTATAAAGGGAAATGAAAAAGGACTGAATTTTTTTCGGTCATCAATTTCACCAAAATAGGTAACCATTGGCCCCATGCAGGTAGTAGACGGCTGGCCAACCGACGGTGGAAGTGCACAGGGCACCCGAGATGGGTATGGTGTAGATGCGAGCGATCTGTGGGGGGGGGGGAAGCAGATTCAGCACCATCGATAACCCCCGGAACACTTAAATTAAGTACATTTAAAAGAAATATGCATTTTTTTTCAATTTATGGTCTGATGAAATCCGAATGAAACTTTACGTTAAATAATTTCAATTACGAATGAAAAATATGCAAAATTATAAATTTATTTTCCCTTAAACTTTTTTCCTCCGGCTTTTAAATTTTTCATTCTTTTTTTTCTAAAAAAATGGCATTTTTTATCCGGACAATAAAAAATAGGCATTTTTTATTTGGACAATAAAAAATGGGCATTTTTTAGATATAGACAGAGGAGAATCCCGTAGCTGGGATATTAGAAAATGTCCTTGTAGCTTTTTTGGTTGCAATTTGCCATTTAATGCAGATTGGATGAGCTATAGTACCTGTGTTTTGGTGGGACATCATAAACTTAACAAATACCCCAATCAAAAATTAAATTTTAGGTGCTTCAAAATGTCCGATATGTATGTAAAAGACGAGTTTTATGGTTGTTTCAAGAGAATGATAATAACATTTTGTGCCAAAATAAGGTCAAAAAATTATAAAAAAAAATTTCTTAATCTATTTTATAAAAATACTTCTTTTGAATTTTGAAATTATCCCACCTTATTTAATTTAATAAAATATAAATAAAAAATCTTTAAAATTATTTATGCAAAAACAAATCAATCATCAATCTTCTTTTATTTATTTTTTATTTGAATCTAACAGTTTATTTAAAAAACACACACATTAACAACGATGTTTTCCAGGAATTTATTGTTAATGCCCCCGAATTAAAGCTCACATTTATATATATATAGAAATAGAAATGAAATGTTGAAAATAATAAATGATGAGAATAAAGAAAAGAACAAAAATACCTATATATAGAAATGAAATGATAAAAAAAAGAAATGAAAAATAAATATATATAGAAATGAATGATAAAAAAAATAAAAAATATAGAAATGAAATGATAGGAAATAAAAAAAGGAAGAATTAAAAAGTGAAATAGTAAAAAATAATCAAAAAAATATTAGGTATATAGAAATAAATGATGAAAATAAAGAAATGAGCAAAAAAATATAGAAATAAATGATATAAAAAGGAAAAGAAAAAAATATTGAAATGAAATGATGAAAAAAAAGAAATGAAAAAAGAAATAATGAAAAAAATGGCATAGAAAAATAAAATATTATGAATTAAAATGACGGTACAAAAAATCAATGATGATCTTCACATTTTGGTATCCAAAAGGATGTTTGATCGGTCAGAGTCAGAGAACTGTAGATGATAGTCACTCGTTATTTTTATCGGATGTGAATGGTACATGTACACGCTGAGCATCTCATCTTTGGTCAACATTTAAATACATAATTTTTCAAACTAAAAAAATTAAAAATATAAAAAAAAATAAACAAAAATAAATAAAATCAAATACCAAAATTAAAAATTAAGTTTAATTAATTTATTTTTTTGTGAATAAAATTTTGATCAAAACTTTTTTCACATTGGGCTAATTTGGACGGGGTTAATGTTAGTATCATTTTGTAGCTATTTTTTTTTACTATTTTTTGACATATATTTAAGATTATTATATTGAGAACTTCGTATAAATATAAACCCTTCAGAGATAGAAAAAGCTTCATTTTTTTTATTTTATAAACAATTTTTTTTGTTGGTACGAATTGTCATGCAGGGTGCTATGTTAGTTCCTGAAAATCGACCAAAAAGGGCATTTCCTGAAAATCGGCCAAAACGGGTGTTTCTTGAAAATCGGCCACAATAAAATATTTAATTTAAGGAAGCTAACCAAGTTTAATAAGTGTAAAAAATAATAAATAAAATTACGAGAAAAACGACATTAAAATAGTCGCTCGAAAGAAATGCCTTTTGTGTAGAAATGCCTTTTTTAACAATCACTCGATAGAAATGCCGTTTGTAAAGATTTTTTGAAGCGAATTCCTTATAATAAAATAGTACGGAAAAAGTGAAAAAGAAGCAGGCACGATATCGATTACTAATACAGCATATTTTCGCTTCATAAAATAATAGGGACGAAAAAAGAATTTAATTTCTATGGGATTTTTTGCGCTGATTATAATCGTTGCCAATTATAGAATCTAATTACATAAAATTTTTGAATGATGAAAAGTTTTTAGGCCAAAGATTTTTTGTCCGATAAAATATTTAAAAAATCTGAATATATTAATTAATTGAGAATAAGCTAACAATAAGACGAAAATACATCTAAATAATTCGAAAATATAGTTGCTAAAAGAACAAACCATAAATTAATAAAATAAAAAATTTTGCCGATTTCAAGAAACGCTCGATTTGGCCAATTTTCAAGAAACGACTGTCTGCTGGAGGGAAAAATTAATATGGTCGATTTTCGTTAAATGCCCCACCACAGTCAGAGAAGAGCCAGTGGAAGAGAGTGAATCATTTTTAAAATTTAGCAATGGGTGGTTTTGAAGTATTAAAATGGATATTGATTATTCTTTTATTATCGGTGGAACCGCATCCAATTAGCCCTAATGTTAAATTTACTTACTTGGTAAATGTCATCCACATAAGCCAATTTTTCCAACATCGGCAAGAGGTCCAGCAATTCACTGTCTTGTGAATTGTCGAAACAGGTCTTTTTTTTTGGAATTTCAGATACAAAAACTGATCTCTTGAATCAGAGATGTAGGATGTAGTTAGTAATTGGTCTTGGGTGGGAGTAACTTTTTTTTAAGCTCAAGATCCTTTTATTTAAGAAATTTGAGAAATTTTTAATTCACAAGTCATTAATAAACTTTACGAGGGAATTCCACTTATATTAAGGAGTTCCAAGGCCCCGATAGGGAGGATGTCAAGGGTATCTTATTTTAGAGGGGGTGTCCTATTTTAGAGAGGTGTCTTATTTTTTTTCAAACACTAAAAGGGGTGTATTTTTTTAGAGGGTGTCTTATTTTAGAAGGGTAGCTTATTTTAGAGAGAATACGGTATATGGGTAGAAGATCGAGATAATAATGAAAGCTGTTTAAGTTCCAGCAGGACAGGAGATATCAACTGCAAAATTGTTTAAAGCCCATAGGGAGTCTGCCTTGAAGAATTTTTCGTGCGAAAAGAATTCGGGCAAATTTTCTTTGATGGTCGATTGATCCTTGATGGTCAAATTTTGGTCATTTGGCTTTTTTTCAATGTGCAAATACCGTAGAGAGAATGGTCTAACAAGTTGCAATGCATAGTTGTGCTCTTTGATCACTTGTATTTTGGACCCTTTTCTGTACACCATACAAATTTGGGCGAAAATAATAGTTTTTTGAATTTATAAAAAATTTTTCAACCCTACAGATAATTTCAAATTATTTTTCAAAGACTTTTTTTAACATTAAATTACTTTTCACTACCATTGAATGCAAAAGTTTATTAAACTAATTCACGGAAGCAGCTATCTATATATTTCACTTTTCAAAAAAAACGATTTATGTAAAAATATCCTTTTATAGAATTAAATAGTGTTGAAATGAACTAATGTAGATTTTTTTTCACTGGTGTTCAAACACAGGTGGCAATTTTGTTCCCATAAAATGTTGATCCCATAAAAATTTAGCAAGAAATTTTCATAAAACTTGAGAAAAATATGTTATTTTAAACCAACAGCCGGGCATTGGATCAAATTCATTATTAGAGTAAGGATAGCTACGCATTATAAATTCTCAAAATATACATATAATATTGTTCAAAAAAATGCACCAAAATACGCAGCAAAATTGACCAAATTTCAGATAAAATATGCTTAAATTTAGTTTATAAATGCAAAAATAATAATTGAATAAAAACGAAGAAAAAGCTTTAGTCTTTTGGAATTTTTGGACCATAAAAACGAAGAAAAAGCTTTAGTCTTTTGGAATTTTTGGACCATAAAAACGAAGAAAAAGCTTTAGTCTTTTGGAATTTTTGGACCATAAAAACGAAGAAAAAGCTTTAGTCTTTTGGAATTTTTGGACCATAAAAACGAAGAAAAAGCTTTAGTCTTTTGGAATTTTTGGACCATAAAAACGAAGAAAAAGCTTTAGTCTTTTGGAATTTTTGGGCCGCTCTTTAAAAAGCTGGATTTTTTGATTATTCATTCGTGTTTTTGCGTGAGATGGGATAACAAGTTTAATTTTTGTTTAGCAATTTAACAAACAAAATAAATATTTAATAAAAATATGGGTTGAATTTTTCGAAAAAATTTTTAGAAAATATCGAAATTTTCATACAATTTTTCCCTTGATTTTCCGGTAATTATCATCACTCATCAGTAACATTTGGCTAATGGACCCCTTCGCGACCGGCAAGTCGCGAAGAAAGGAGAAATAGTACGGTATGGATACCGTAACGCTTACCGCCAAATACCGCATTTTTGGACCTACCGAGGAAAATATTGTACACTGCTAAGAACGGGGTCCGCCGACCCAAAAAATGCACCCTCCAAAAAAGGCAATTTTCAAAATTTAAAACTGAAAAATTGAAGGAACATTGACTAATAGCTATTTATTTTTTTAATCCTATTATTATTTTTCGTTTTCTTCAAAATCTAGTTCATTAAAAAAAGATTTGAATAATAAAATTTTACAAATATTTATATTTGGAACAAAAACTAAAAAGTTTTGCCCATCATTTCATTTAAAGCTCACAAAAAGCAAAAATACAACGTAAAAAAGTATTAATTAATTATAAAAAAAATTGAAAGGAGCACTCCGAAATTCCAAATTGATACAAAAATGTCAACGGAATTGTCAAAGAGGAAAAATTTCCTAATTTCCTTTCATTTCACTTTGACTAAGGCGAAGAATTCGCTCAACTAAATTACTTTCATCATACCATCTTGTATATCTATTAATTGTGATTAGTAGCAATTTCTATGTGATGTAGTTGTCTTCAGTTAATTGAGTGAAAAGAAATACATTAATTACTAATTTATAATAGCCCCACTATGAGTTGCACCTGTTTGACAATGAGCAAAACGATTATGAACAATTAAGGAAATGAAAAGTTTGTCTTCAGTAAGTGAAAAGATACTATTGTGCTAAAGAAGATGTATGGATGGAGAATAAGGTCCAAAAGATTTATTTTTTTCACTAGAGTTATCCATTGATGAATCTTTTGCACTATTTTTTAAGAAAATTAAATTTTTTGTAATATCCTGAAAAATTATAATTAAAAATTTTCTGAATTAATTTTTTTTTTAAATAATTTCGTCCGCAAATGTTTTTTTTTCTTAGGGCTGTATTTTGTCTTCCTTAACAATAATGAACACTGAAAAAGTATGATTTCTTAACAAAAATTCACCAATTTTGTTAAACATTTTCACAAAAATAAGTTTTTTGAAAAAAATAGGGTTGAAAAATTAATAGTACCTCCCTCTCAATCGCTGAGGTCGAAAAACCCCTCTGCTGGAGTCATTTACGCCCTAGAAAGGCCGAAATGCTTATTTTTGAACCGAAATCTCCCATTACTCAAATCATATTAAATGTTAAAATTAAAAACGAGTTATTTTTTAATTTTTTCTCGATATTTAAGGCGAAAACCGATCAATTATTTTTATCAACTATTGTTATTATTAAACACTTTTCACTATGAAGCTGCTGTACTCCATCACAAGAAAATAAACAAGACGAATTTGATTAAAAAACATATTTGGCATATTATAGTCCGCATATATATGTTGATTTTAAGTAAAAAAAGCTTTTTTCTAGATATAAATTTCGAACCTAGACTCAAGACCAAGTGCAAGAATTTCATAGCCTTTGGGATCTATTTTGTTAAAATACATCGTAACATCTCCTTCTCTGATAAATTTTTATTGAAAAGACAATAAAAATATTTATATTTGAAATTTCTATAATTTCTTACTTAGTCGTCCCCAAAAATGTGCAAAGAAAGTTAAAACATATTTATTGCAGCTATCCCTCCCTCGCTGGCATTTGCACTTTTTCTACATGAGATACCACCGTTTCACTCCTAGTGCTAAATTTTATTGTTTTTCCGAAAAGTTAGCTAAAATAAAAAGAGCTAAATTCGCCTTTTTCATATTTAATATTAACCACTACCTTAAAATACAAATCCAAATAATTTTGACAAGTTTTTTTCCCATTTTAATTTAACACCAAATATTTTAATACCCATAACTTTGAACAATTCCATAAAAATAGACTTAATCACCTGCATCAAGAAATCCACAAAAAATTAAAAAAATGTTAACAAATGTAAAAAACTTAAAAGCGAACTACAATTTGTGTTTTATATGATATGGACTAAATTTATTTACTTACAGTAATATTATGTTGATAATTTTTTAAGTATAATTTATAAAATCAAAAATTCTTTTTGAACTCATCAAAAAACTAACTATTTTTTTCTTTTTAAGAGTAAAACTTGAGAATTGTAAATAAAAATAATGGAAACAGAAAAATTTAAAAATGGCATATTTCCATTGCAAATTTAGAATTTTCAACCAAACTTTAATATGCAATTTTAATTCTTTTTGTATAAAAATCGAAAATGCATAAGTCTATTTCAGCGTTAAAAAATGAAAGTTAATATGTTTGAATAGATATATTTTTCAAAATATTTTTGAATGCCTTTTATAGGTCAAGTTGAGGTACTTTGACCTTTCGTTGCATTTTTATGTGCCAAATTTGTAATTGTCGTCCGAAAAGGGTTGTAAAAATAATTATTAATAATTTCATCAAAATTGTCTCAAAAATATTAAATTATTAATAGGACTTTATGGATAATTAATTAAATATGTACAATGCCACTACAGCACAAGATTGTATCATTTAGCACCACAAAACCAACTTTTCCGGTCAAAGGGAAAAAAATAAAGATTAGGACACAAGAACCAAATTCATTCTTCTCTTTTCACCTCCAAAAAATTCACAATTGTCAAGTAGAAATTGTAAATTCCTTCACTCATTTCCGAGAAGAGAAAATTGGTCAAAATTTTCAATCTTATAAATCGAATTAAAAAACAGATTTCCTACATATATTGAAATAAAGATTTTTCTTTGTTAATTTTTATTAATCAGGCCTGCATGCGGGGTTTTGGCGGGCTCGCAACACCGGGCCCGCAAAAAACCGATGTGCGGGCCCGACCCGCAACGACTACATTTTTTGCGGGTTTTTGCGAGTTTTTGCGGGTTGAAATTTTGAATAAATTATTGTGATATTCCTCTATAATTATACTTGTTGATGATCACACGTGAAAACTCTCTTTTTCTCTAACATAACAATACTATTTCTCTCTTTTCCATTCTCTCGCTGCTCTAATGTAATGCATAAAAATTTATTGTTTTCATTTTTAACTCGATCCTTGATGCAGAATAATTATTAATAATTGTTAGTTTTTTTCTGTTTTCCTTACCTTTTTATTCCTTTAATTAATGTTTTTGTTTCAAAAATTCTATTTTTATTTATATTTAGATTTAAAAATGCCTAAATTTCTAGAAATAAATACAAATAAAAAATTAAATTTAATTTAATAATCAAAAATAAACATTTGAAAGAATAATATTATGGTGAAGAAAAAGCAATATTTCAAAATTTTCGGGAAAAAATTTCCTAGAATTTTTACAGAAATGTCAGCTTTAGTAGTGAAAATTGGGCAAATTTTTGCGTTTTCACTTTATTAAAGGGATTCTAGTGGCACCGACACGACTGTAGCAATTTTTGAGGTTTTTGGCTTTCGTTTCCTTCGTCTCCTTGGGCTCGATAATTCCAAAATTTGGCACACAATAGTGCAATGAAAAGTCCAAGTACCTTAACTTGACCCATAAAAGGCAAAGATGCCGTGAATCTTTATCCTTCTGTAATAAAAAGTAATGCGGTGATCAAACAGGGTGTGTCCAATTTCATGCATAATAATTATTTTAATTATGAAAAATTAAATTTAATTATTTTAGAATTAATTAAAATTAATTTAATATTTAATTAAATTAATTATTTTAATTAATTATCTCCAACCAATTGATAAATTTAGCCGACTTCTGGAGTCGACAATTCCAAAATTTGGCACGTAAAAGTGCAATGGAAAATACAAGTGTACCTTAACTCGACCAGTGTTGTTAAAAGCTCCGACTCCGACTAGCCAAATCGCAGGAAAGGCCGGAGCCCGGAGTCGGAGCGAAATTTTT
Source organism: Rotylenchulus reniformis (assembly GCA_001026735.1). Taxonomy (NCBI): domain Eukaryota; kingdom Metazoa; phylum Nematoda; class Chromadorea; order Rhabditida; family Hoplolaimidae; genus Rotylenchulus; species Rotylenchulus reniformis. The sequence continues at coordinate 29,472 of LDKF01000818.1, read as the reverse complement.
TTTGGAAAAGCTCCGACTCCGGGGCCGGTAGTAAATGAATCCTGGTAACACAACCTATGGTAGCAACCATTGGTTATTGGACCATAGGTTAAGCTACCAATGACCAATGGTTAGCGTAGTAAAAGAAGTTGGTAAGGTTACCAGCGTTTTTACCAGATCTTCCTTTGAAAAAAGTAACCATAGGTAAGGAAAAAGTTACCAGAGCTTTCAAATTTCATCTTTTTCCCAGGTTTTCCTCTCTAAAATTCACCTATTTTAAATCAATAAACAAGTTTTTATTGATGTTTATTTTTTCGCCGATTTTGTGGTGAATTTTCCATGGAATTAAAAAATTATAAAAAATTTACTTCTTCATAAATCTCTTAAATTTAATATAAAAAGAAAGAAAATAAATTATTTTATGCGAAAATTAATTTTCAAAACATTTAAAAATTTTTTCTGATTTTTTCCTGAATTTTTTATAAGTAAAATTGTCTGGTTACCAGGGCTTAAGCCATGGTTGCACTTCGTAAGGGAAAGCTATGGTAAAATAACCATTGGTTAGATTCATTTACTACCAGGTCAGATTTTAACCTATGGTCAGTGGTAACTTAACCCATGGTTCCCTGGTAAAAACGCTGGTAACTTCATTTACTAAGGAACCCTGGTAAGATGACCTATGGTAAGCGATTTTTACCAGCGACCAGGGTTCATTTACTACCGGCCCGGGAAAGTTATGGTGGAGCAGGTAAATTTTTGAGAAAAAAAGAGGGAGAAAATGTATTTTTTGGCGGAAAAATTTAAAAAATGCACACTATTTCTCTTCCTCTATGTCTTTTTCTCTCCCGCGTACATGGAGGGAGAACAGAGAGTAGTCTATGAACTACAAAACGCCCTAGAAATACGAAACACCGAAAGGTGCAGATGACAAAACATCGGATAATTTGTTTTTGATAATAAAACCTTGGTCTGTGAAAAGTTTTAATTTTTGAATAATTTAACGGATTTTTATCGGATTTTTGAAAAATTTTTGATTTAGAAATTTTTTTCTGAATTTTTGAAAATTTTTATGAAAATTTTTGACCTTTTGAATTTTTTTTTGACTTTTTGAAAATTTAAAAAAAAATTGTAAAATTCTATTGTAAAAATTTTCTAGAATTTTGTAAAAATGTTTTCATTAAAAATTTTGAAATTTTTTGGAGCCGGAGTCAAATCGGAGTCGGAGCCGGAGTCGGAGCAAGATTTTCTCGGAGCCGGAACCCGGAGTCGGAGTCAGAGCAAAAATTTCAGATTTTAACAACACTGTTAAGCTACCAATGACCAATGGTTAGCGACCATCGTTTTTACCAGAGCTTCCTTTGGAAAAGTAACCATAGGTAAGGAAAAAGTTACCAGAGCTTTACCAGAGCTTTCAACATTCATCTTTGTCCCAGTTTTTCCTCTCTGAAATTCACCGAATTCGAATCAATAAACATATTTTTATTTATGCTTATTTACTCGTCAGGGTTTGGGATGATTTTCGTTGGAATCAAAAAATTGTAAAAAAAATATTTTAAAATAAATCTAGACAAATTTAATATAAAAAGAAAGTAAACATGTCATTTTATAAGTCAAAATTAATTTTCATGACTTTAGAAATTTTTCCTGATTTTTTTCTGGATTTTTTAAAGGCTAAATTGCTTGGTTACCAGAGCTCAAGCCATGGTTGCACGTCGTAAGGGAAAACTATGGTAAATCAACCATTGGTTAGATTCATTTACTATCAGGTCAAATTTTAACCTATGGTCACTGGTAACTTAACCCATGGTTCCCTGGTAAAAACGCTGGTAACTTCATTTACTAAGGAACCCTGGTAAGATAACCTATGGTAAGCGATTTTTACCAGTGACCAGGGTTCATTTACTACCGGCCCTCCGATAGGAGTCCCATCGACTTTTGGGGTCCAATTTACGCTTATCCACCGACATTCGCGCCCCATTTGTTATAACCGCTCCATAGTACATAGGTAAATCGTTTTAACCTAAACTATATAAACGAGCTTGTTGAAAATAGAGCATTAAATTAGCTGGAAAAATTCAATTTCCATATGAATAGTAGGTACACAAAAAATTTATGGCCAAACGGCCTACTTTAGGAAATTGTTTTTTGGGCATAACTTTTACATAATTACAAAATTGTTGGATCCTTAAAAGTTTTGATTGCACCCCGAAAAACTCGATGGAAGCCCAACTGGCATATGTAACAAGTGAAAGGCGGTGACCATTTACACTTTAGATTTTTAAATTTGGTCAATTGTGAAAAAAAGCTATTGGCAAAATACATGGTTTTAGCCAATTTCACAGTATTTTGGCCATAACTTTTTTCATATTGGAACAACTTGAATGGGATTAAGCTCTAGGGAGACGTATTGGTTTACAGTATTTTTTGATCATCCAGCCCATTTGAGTTTGTCGATATACAGCTTTAGATTATATCCTTCTTCCTTCTGCCCTCCAATTAACTTTGTTGCATCCTTCTAAATTGCAAATTTTCAATTTTATGTTTTATCACTTATCAGCCCTTGCGGCAGCATCTTCTGAATTTTGGGCTAATTTTCATCTTTCCCGTTTTTACCATCTCGCATCAGCCTTTTTGTCGTCAAATTTGTCATGAGTGATGGGTGGATGAATAATAATGGGCGGTTCATAACTAGCTGCTGGGCTGTTGAATCAAAATTTAAAAAATGATAAAAAAAATAAAAACATATTCCATATACCGTATTTCCTGTATTAAGTCCCCCCCCTGCAATAGACCCCCCCTCTGGAGGGGGGTTGAAAAATAAATCCCCCCCTGCATTAGGACCCCCGGGGGTCCTATCCAAAATTTAAATTTTTATATATGGAAAAAGAAAAATTTTCAAAATTCAATGGATTTCTTCGGCAATTTCAATTTCACTCCCTTCAATGAGAGCATTTTTCATCTTGGTAAAATTTTGGGAGTATTTCGTTTCCAGAACTTCGTTTTTAGGGGTGTATTTTGGTCCAGAGCCTCATTTTTAGGGGTGTATTTTGGTCCATAGCCTCATTTTTAGGGGTGTGTTTTGGTAATTTTAATTTTAGCTTCCAAATACAATATTCCTCACATACCATATGTGTTGAATATAAAAAATTTTTTGGTTTGCAAATGAACAAAAAAAATTCTTTTTAGTTTTTGACTGATAAATAGTTCAAGAAAAAATTAATTTAGTCCAACTGGACTTGAACCCAAAAGAAGAAGACAGTAGTCGGCAGCACTATCCTCTAGGCCATTCGTGCAGATATGAGTATGGATGAATTTCTGTTATGCAAATTTTCTCTCTTAAAAAATTTTCCCTCTCAAAAAATGGAGTCGAAAAATAGTACCCCCCTCTTCACGACTGAGGTTGAAATACAAATCCCCCCCCTGCAATTAGTCCCCCCCTGTAATAGACCCCCCCTCTGGAGGGGGGTTGAAAAATAAATCCCCCGGGGGGTCTAATACAGGAAATACGGTAATTCCCAGAGCCAGAATTGGACTTAAATAAGAATTACGATTCATGGAAATTGCGGTTTTTTGGGTCCAAAATTATGGATAAATTTTTTTTGTATTGAGAAAAATTCAACAAAAAAATAAATAATAATTAAAATATCGCTGAAAATCACTAAATCTTCAATGTATATAGAGAAAAGCCCAGAAATATCCCATTAGCATTTTTCATCCGAACAGTGCAACCCTTTCCAAATTGCAATTTTTCAATTTTATTACCGGCAACTGCTGCTGCACAATGGACCACACACGCAGCAACATGGACTGAATTTTGGGCTAATTTTCGTTTTTCCCCCTTTTTACCCGTTTTTACTGAATTTTTTTGAGCGGCGGCGACGGTGGATGAATGATAATTGGCGGTTGAGGACAAGGGCTGTTGAAAATTAAATTTAAAAAAAGATAAAAAGATATTCGCTATAATCCCCAGAACCAGGAATGGACCCAAATACGAATTAATGCTTATGGAAATTACGATTTTTTGGGTTCGAAATTATGGGAAAACATTTTGTTATGAATTATGGACTAATTAAATTAAAAAATAAATTGTAGCCGATCTTGAATTTCAGCCTGAAAAAAATTTCGACCTTCGTTCCTTTTGCCCGCCAGTCAATTTTTTGCAACCTGTCTAAATTGCAAATTTTCAATTTTATTACCAGCATCTGCAGCAGCATGGACAACATACGCAGCTCTTTTTGTCCTTTTTGTCAAGCTTTGGCGGTGGATGGATAGTAATGGGCGGTTGAGGACAAGGGCTGTTGAAAATTAAATTAAAAAAAAAGATATAAAAAATATTCATTATAATCTCAATAACCAGGAGTGAACCCAGAGTTTTTTTTGGGGTCGAATTTATGGAAAAAAAATTTTATTATGAAGGTTATATTTTTAAAAAGTTATAATGTTCATTCTGCCCAAAAAGTCGACGATAAGATATCCATCCACCCCGGTTCCTGGTAATGCGTCAGTGGAAACGGATCAAGCCGACACAGAGCTTATAACTCGCTCCAAACGTAACCCAGAGAATGGATTTGGTACCAAAGACCAAAGAGCTGTATTACATGGTTCTCTAAAAAAGTTATGGCCAAAACAAAAAAACTAAAATCGGCCAAGTCAATGTATTTTGGCCAAAATTTCTTTCAATGAGAACCAATTGGAATAGACTTAGGCTCATTTTGTAGCTAATTTAATGCTATATCTTTTGATATAACCCCATTTCTATAGGTTTCGTTTGAAGCGAGTTATTGCTCTGGGGGAAATGTTCCGGTGATTCACCAAATTATGATCTGATCCTAGTCTGGTCTCGGGGTCGGATCAGGATCAGATCAGATCTCTTCGAAAAAGTTGGATCATCGTGAACACTGCCTGCTGGAGCCCAGTTGGACCGGGCCCAATTAACCCCCAACCCCAGCGAGAAGTGCGTGAATGGAAAATAAGATAAAAAATAACACAAAAAAAAACAAAATATTGATAAATAGAAAAATTATTTGAATGGAAAAAGTTTGTAATAATAACATTGAATAAGATTTTAAAAGATAATTTGAAATTCAACAAAATAATTTACTGATACTTATTTGATATTGACACATTTTTCCGCCAGATGTTAGGACATTTAAAAAGGTATTAATATGGCCATTTTCCATAAAACTGTTTTGGGCAAAAGTAAAAAGACACATTTGTTCAGAATTTCATGTTGGTTCTCGTGGTATAATTTTTTTCCGAAAATCCAACCAAAATAGTCGAAATTTTTCTATTTTTATTGATAAATGGAGTTCTTCGAAAAAAAATTCAGCATTTTGCTCGGAATTTCGGTAAAAATTTTATACCACGATTATCAGCATGAAATTCTTAACAACTTATTTTCCCCAAATTTTTAATGTTTACCCGCATCTGCAGCAGCATGGACAAATGGGGCAACTGAATTTTTTGATTAAAAAAATTTTTCTTTCATTTTTTACGGTTTCGCATGGGTCACTTTGTCGCTGTCGTAATATATCAAGGCAAGTGCCAACGCGATTGCCAATTTGAGCAACATTTTGCCTAAAAATTCATTTGGATAATTTGGCAAATATTTTT
>LDKF01000818.1:9854-23780 GCA_001026735.1 Rotylenchulus reniformis | reverse complement strand
GCCAAATATTTTTTTAATTTATGCTTTAAAAATATTTATATGGCCACAATGAACAACCACCTAATGGATCGTACTTTTCACAGAATGTTACATAAGTTTTTATTGATTTTTGAACTTTATTTTTTAAAATTTTGATATAACAGACTAGCCATAAGGTTCTCAAATTGATGAATTTTTATTGTTAAAGCTAAATGCTGTGGGAAGTTATATCCTTGGAGAGAGATAGGAAAATAAAAACTAGGTATTCAGCTGTCGCCAGATTAGGCAAATTGCAAACTTTTTGCCATCGAAGAGAATGTTTAAGAGAAAAGCTCCCTTTGGATTACAACTTCTTCCAAACAAACCCTAGAGAAACAATTTTAGAGTCAAAAGATAGAGCATAAAATTGGCTACAAAATAAGCCTAAGTCCATCCGAATTTGTACAGTGAAAATAAGTTATGGACAAAATAATCATTCAAATCGGCCAATTTCCAAAAAAACGGGACACGTGATTATTTTGATTAATTATTTTCTGCACTGGTCTAATTCGGATGGGCTTGAGCTCATTTTGTAGCTAATTTATAGTTCTATCTTTTGACACTATCTTCATTTCCCTAATGTTACATTTGAATAGAGTTTCAGTTCATTTTAATTTAACAATTTATTTAATATTATGAATGCAATTAATGCTATTTTTCATGATTTGGAAGGATCCAGACATAAATATGTAGAATAAATTTTACATAATTTAAAAGGATCCAGACAGAAGGCTTGAATATAGAATAAATTTTATGAATTAAAAGGAAAAGGGATTTATAAGTCTAAAAATTTATTCCATAAAAATTTTATCCTCTATTGCGAGCACACACTTTTGCCATTTTTTATTTTATTTTTTTCAAATTAGCAAAAATGATATCTATGAACCTGGTCATAATCATGTTTTCCGCTTGCGTTCAATTAGTGAGTCGGGAATAATCAAATAATTAAGTCTTGGCGGAAATATTTTTCGGAAATTAGTGCAAATTTGTTTATATAGTAAATTTCAGCTAAATTCTTTTTATACGATAAAAATTAAGTGAAAAAATAACCCACAAAAACATAAAAGTTCCGGAGCATTATTGCAATCTAAATGGAAAAATGAAGAAAAATATTTCCGTTAATATAAATTATTTTTTCTTTTTTTAATTATTATTATTATCATAAATTCGCTGACCAGAATGAAGCCGTAAAGACGGGATGGTTCGGGATCTGTGACTTCAATCAACAGTTCAAGTGCTGCGGTTTTGGTTGTGGTTTTGCCTGTTTTGGTTGTCGTGAATGCACCCCATGGTGCTGGACACTAACCATTAGGCAACCTCATATGCTAATGTCGAGACTTTCGCCAAATGGTATGGTAACCAGAGTTTGGGAATTGCAATGCATTTTTATTGACTCTTAAGGGCCTGGGAAAAACAGTGCTAGGTCGTTGAAAAAAGTACCAAATGTGATATAGTCAAATCAAAAAGTTTTTTGTAAGACTTGTTAGGCCAAAAGTATAAAAGGAAAGTAGTGCAGAATTTTATACTCTATCTTCTAGTAGGTTTAATTTTTCGAAATTCAAATAAGAAGTATGGAATTTTCTCGAAATACCGAAAAATATTGTTTAAGGGGTTAGTTCGAACTTTTTATTCGAATTTCGAAAAATTAAAAATACCTGAAGATATAGCATGAAATTCTGCACAATACCATTTATACTTCTGCTCTAACAAGTCTTACAAAAAAAATTTGGTTTGACTATATCACATCTGGCACTTTTTTCACGACCTAGCACCGGAAAAACATTTAAAAACGGGGTCCTGGCAGCTCGAACCCTTGACAACTCGAAACCTGGCTGATTCAAGCGTGATAACTCGGCTTAAACGCAACCAAGAAAATTGCTCTTAGTGTGAAAAGATAGGTCTGAATGTCTGCTACAAACTTGCAGAAAAGATCATCCGAATTGGCCAATTCCAAAAAAAGTTATGGCCAAGATAATCACTTGTGTGAGGAAAAAGGCCAATACGGGTGATTATCTTGGCCATAACTATTCTTGTATTAGACCAATTTAGATGGGCTTAGACTCATTTTGTTGCTAATTTAATTCTCTATTTTTTGTCACTAAGAGCATTTTTCTTGGTTGCGTTTAAGCCGTGTTGTCACGCTTGAAATCAGCCAGGGTTCGAGTTGTCAGTGACCCTTAAAAACTTAAATTCAATTTTCGAAAATGAATTAAAATGGCAGTTAATTCACTAAAAAATTTAAGGAAAACTTGTCATATCGTCCATTTTTAAAATCATTTTTTGCATAGGTATATAAAGCAATGTTTTAGGAGTGCCGTGCGTACAATATTTAGGGGCACCCCGAAATAACTCCGAAAACCAAAATGCCTAAAGCCAACTTTTTACGCCTTAGCGCGCGGCGCCATGGCCACAAATTGGATATCATTAATTCGGCACGGGGCACACCCCAATTTACGAACACGCGCCAACCCTCTAGGCGCCATGCGCTAAGGCGCAAAAAGTTAGCTTTAGGCATTTTGGTTTTCGGAGTCATAAAAGTAAGCCTATTTAGGATCTTCTGGCAAATCTGACTCCAATCACACACACATACCTGCATTATCGAAGGTAACTTTGATTTACAGATGGCCCAAAAATTACAAAAATTAAATTATAAAAAATAAAAATACAAAAAGAAACGCATAAAATAACAATTGGCAGTGTTAGAATGTGAAACTAGGTCTATATTTTAGAAATTTTTTATAAAATAAAAACAAAAAATTTTAAATATAGACTTACAAATATATACTGTAATGGTCTAAAATTTTATCTAAAAATTTGTTTCTGATAAAATCATATTTCATGAATAGGCCCATTCACAATAATATTTTCTTCGAAAAATATTTTATAATTCAAACTTTTCAGCTGGACACAAACAAAGACGGAAAGTTGACTGTGGAGGAGTTCCGAGAGGGGATGGAAAAGATTTTCGGCAGTGATTCGATGAAAAATATGTTAGGGTCGACCGGATCGACATATGCCAACATTGTGAAAGCGGAACAGGATGGAGAGTGGAAGCTCGGGAAGTTGGATGAGGAGGAGTTTGGGGAGCTGGACAGCGACGGGGATGGGCGACTGACCAGTCAGGAGCTTGTCAAGGGCGCGGTGGCGAAGCTGAAGAAGAAGCTGGACGAGCAAGGAGAAGGCCAGATAGACCTGCAAAAGGAGTTGTGATGGGGAAGTGATCAGCGCGAAAGTGATCCATTCATTGAATTCATTAATTAAATTATTATTATTAATATGCAAAATCATCATCACACCGTGTGTTGGGATTTTATTAAACATTGGTGGGTAATTCCTGCTGTTAACGGGGGGGGGGGGNCCCCCCCCCCCGGTTAAAAGTTTGCCCTCCCCCGTTAGCAGGAAAGTACCGATTGGTGGATAGTAACAGGACATTTTTGCAAGAAGATTGTCTCCCCTCTCCCATCCTCACTGTATACAAGTGAGGATGTCACGCGAACAGAGTACAGTTACAGTTGACAGAGTACAGTTGATAGAAATGATTAATATGTTCGCACTTTTTATTAAACTACTTTTAAAATTATTTGGCGAAATTTTAATTAAGTTTGAATTCGATTTTCATAATGCAGTTCCATTCCATAATGCAGTTCGGATCTCATAGACAATTTTAAATAGATGTCTATGTTGGGAATTATATAAATTGGAAATTTTTGTCCGTAATATAATAATTTTAAAAGTGATTTTAATAAAAAAACTAAAAAATTATGAATTGTTTAATGATCGAAGAAAATTAGCAATAATAATTAGTTTGAGAGATGATCATAAATCGACGACAACAAATCATAGATTAATTATTTAATATTATTATGGGTAGAAGAAGATCGAATTAACAATTGAAGATCGAGTTAATAATAAGAGTTCAATGTAAATCCAGCAGAAATCAACCACACAATTCTTTAAACCCCATAGGTGAGTTGGCCTTGAAGAGTTGTTTGTGTGAATAAAATCCGGGCAAATCCTCCTTGAGGGTCAGCTTGATCTGATTGCGAGTATCTGCCCGATTGGTCACCAACACAGTGCCAGCCTCCTCCGATGCCAAATTCCAGCTTCCGGATTGGACCGTCTTCTGTGATCCGCGCGGCACGGACAGAATGGACTTGATCTGTGTGGTTGTACTACTGTTGCGGCCCCGACATCACCACGACATTTGCGGCTCTCGCTATGAATTGGTTCCAACCAAACTTAGAGAAATGCATTGATTGCACTTTATTAACAAATGCACTTGATTAACAAATTGATCAATTAGATCAATGGCTAACTGCGAAAATGAAATATTTATTTTTTAAATTATTTTTCATTTTTTGTAGCCAATTTTTTGGAAACTGTAAAATTTTTTTCAAACTGGATGTTTCAGATTGGATCATTTTTTCGTGATCTGGAATGATCTGATCTGATCTGATCCAGATCATGATCCAGCGTGATCTGATCTGATCCTGATCCCAGGGGTCGGATCAGATCAGATCAGATCATTTTTGATGATCCGCCCCCTGGATCAGGATCAGATCATCTCCGAAAAAGGTGGATCATCGGGAACACTGGTTTGAACTTATCTATAGCGAATGGACCGCAATGTCGGGGGACAACAAATCGGCAAACCATCTGTGCTCCGGATCCACCGGAGGATGCCGCCGCCGCCTTTGCTCTGCGCAACTCATCGATGAACTCCGCGCGTCTGTCCGCATTGTGCTCATAGTAGTTCGGACAATCACCACTGGGCAGACATCCCAGCAGACCGTTCATGAACACGTCAATCCATTCGGGTGAATGTTCCCTGAAAAAAGAAAATTTATTGTGCCAACTTTGGTGTCACGGCAATTCGTTGCCAGTCTTATAACTCGGTTCAAACGTACCTAGAGAAATGAGATAGGTGTCAAAAAATAGTATATAAAATTAGTTATAAAATGAGCTTGAGCTTATCCGAATTGGCCTAATCTAAAAAAATTTTGGGCCAAAATACACAAATTTTACGAAATTGGCCAATACATGTGATTATTTTGCCATATTTTTTCCTAAATGGACCAATTTGTATGGGCTTAGGCTAAGTGTATGAATTTCTAGCGGCGCCAATCTCATTTCTCAAGATTATGTTTGAATTGGGTTATAGGCTCGCTCTGGTGCCGAATTGTCATGGAGCCGCAAACATGCTTGCTCATTTCACATTATAAGATTTTTGATGATTAGGGCTTTTTACAACTTATAAAATTCGTGATGCATAAATAAACCATCAGTATAAAATTATTGAAAAATCAAAAATCCAAAATTACCTCAATTTCAGCGCAACCGCATCGCACCAAATAAAAAAAGCATCCTCGGTACGAATCAGCTGCCAGTTCTTCCAGCGATAGAGCACCCGCTCTTCCAATATCCACACATCATCCGACCCAACATCTATGGCTCTGAAGATTGTGAATAAATAGATTTTTGAAAAACCCGGACTCGGACCCCGGACCCGGAATTTGGATACATCCCCGGACCGGATTCGGAACCCGGACTCCGGGAAAAGTCCGGGCCCGGGAAAATCCGGGTATGTGAACAGCCCGATCCGGCCCGGACTCGGACTTTTTTAAAACCTCACAAAAAAATATTTTTTATAATACAAAACACAAAAATAACCAAAAATAGTCCTTTTTATTAAGAGCCAATCATTTATACATATCATCTTACATAAAAATTTTCCAATTAGGTATCACAATGAAGTTGGGGAAATGTTTTTAAAATCCTAAAATTTGGTGAACTCTCTACTTCTGGAATTCTTTTTCGACCGAAATTTTTAAAGAAGGGTATGAGTAAAATTATTTTTACAAAGGTTATTTTTAAGAGGTTATCAAAAAATTTATAAAGCAATATGCCATAAAATGGTAAAATTTTACAATGGGTGTGTCGGCAGCCCCTATCAGGGCCACCGGGATTTTTTTTTTTGAAAATTAGTGAATTTTCTTAAGGAATTTGGATCTTCTTTTGGTAGACATTTTCAAAATTTGATGGAATTTTTCATTGATTTTTAGAATTTAGAAGGTTGCGAGAAAATTTTGAAAAATTATGATTTTCTTCTCATAAAATTTGATCATTTTTTTATACAGCAATGAGCGAATTTATTGGCCTGAGAAATTCCCCCTAGAAGTCGCCGGAAAATATGTTGAACTTTATAAGTCCCTTTTTTAAAAATCAACTTCTTTTGCTTAAAACCAAGCTTGATGAAAAATCACTATAGGAGAAAATTTTAAAATTTTGGACAAATTTCTTAAGAAAAATTGTCCCGATAGGGACCGCCGAGGAAATTTTTTTTGAAATTTTTGAGCGTTTTCTGAAGAAAATTGGTCACTCTTTTCAATTTTTCGAGGAATAAAAAAGTCCGGAAAAGTCCGGCTTTAAAAAGTCCAGACCCGGATCCCGGACCCGGATTTTGGACGCACCCCGGACCGGATTCGGAACCCGGAGTCCGGAAAAAGTCCGGACCGGGCTCTAGAATAAATACCATTTTTCTAATTTTAAATTTTCATATGTATAAAATGGGGTTGAGTAGTATCAGATTCTAGCTGGGAACCCGATGTTCGGATCGGGATTGAAAGATTAAATGAAAAATACCGATCCCGAACCCGGGATTACGAATACCGAATTTCGATCCCGGCAGGATCCCATAGAAATTGTTATCATATTAATATTTGATTAAAAAATTAAGTTAATATTTGAATATCAATTCCAGAAATTTTAGTCAGGATTTCGGGCTAATCCCGATCTCGAATTTGGATAGGGATCTCGAGTTCGGATCAGCTTTCGGGATATGTGGGATCGGGATAATCTCAGGCCAAACCCGATCCCGAAAATCGGCCGGCGGGATCCATAAAGTAGAAATTTTCCGTTTTTAGCTTTAAAAATTAAAAAAAAAACATTTTAAAAATGAAAAACCTCTGATTCTTCTCCTCTATTGCCTGCAGCCGCTTCTTTACTTCTTCCTCCAAATTTCGCTTCAGTTCTTCATTCCTATTCCGCTCCTCTTCCAGCTCCTTCCCTTTCTTTTCGGCTTCATCTCTCCACTTTTTTACTTCTTCCGCTAATCGCTTCCGTTCTTCCTTCTCATTGCCAAACTAAAAATAAAAAATAATAATTAATTTAAATATTTGATGAAAATATGCTCGGAAATTCTCGTATATCTTAATCGTACCGATCTCTTTGGACCATCTATTTCTTACCCCCCCCCCCTATATTTATATTTACAGATTTCCAAAAATCCGTGTGAATTTCTGAACTGGGAGCTTTATCAAATTTCTGTGGAATTCCCCCTATTTTATGGCCTAAATTGATACGAAAAATTATAAAAATAGCTTTTTTCTAAGATTGTACGGGATCAGGATCCCGGTGCACGGCCCGGATCCCGAAGTTTCGGGATCGGAATCAAAATATCGAAAGGGCCAATCCCGATCCCTGAGCCATGATCCCGACTTAAATCAGGATTTCGGGGCTCGGTGATCAGCTTTCGGGATATTTGGGACCGACTCTAGCAAACCCTGATCACGAAAATCGGCCGGGGTCCCGATCCTGTACAACCCTACTTTTTACCGAGATAGTACCACTACAACCATATTAGCAGATATATTTTTTAATACTTGTTGCTCCAAAGTGCTGAACTTCTGGTTCACTTCCTGTTGAAAGGCCTTGAACTGCTCCATCAGCTCGCCTTGTCCTTGGTTTGGCAACTAAATATAGGTACCTTTTTTATTGTCAAACTCCCGTAATGATTCGAATTTGGAACCAGTCCGGAATCATTATTATGTTATTGGTAAAGGCTGAATTTCTCAAAAATTCCAAAAAAAATAATAAATTGGGCTTTACAGGTTTACAGTTATTTTGTTAATCCAAAATTTTATTTATGCCTTTGCCTCTAATAATACGATTTTTTAGAAAATTTTTTTTGTTTACACGGAGCATCTAGTATATTTTCACAAACCTGAGTATCGTTCAATTGTTCCAATCTGCGTTTTTTCGTCTTCCTTAATATTTAAAAAATTAGATATTAATAAAATATTTTTTTGTTAATATTAATATAATATTTTTTGTTTTTTTTGGACAATTCTCATGCCAAATAAAATTTTAGAGTTCCATTTTTTCACATCAAAAATTGTATATTTTTTTAATCCATAATTTTGCAAATGGATTTGCAAGAAAATTAGTTAAGTTAGTACATCATAAAATTTTCTAATATCTAGGTTCATGTCACAAATTGATTTAAAATGTTGATATTTTGATTTGATAGATTAGACTACCATAAAACCACTAAAATTTAATTTTTTTAAAATAAAAAATACGGATTTCCATCGCCCGAGCTCTGTAAAAGGTCCTCATCGTTTTCCTTCGAAGCATCACCATGTGTCGCTAAAATGTACTCGATCTGCTTAAGCAAGAGCTGGGTCTTGGCTTGCCGCTGATGTTCCAACTTAAAATTTTATTATATTATTTGTTTTATTAAAGAATAAGCGGAATCGGTCCAAGCCCTAGAATTGTTCCCTAAGTTTAAATCCTCAATGGATTCAATAAAGAATAATAAATAATTTTTCAAGGATTAATACTTCTAACATATGGATTTTGGCAACTTTCAAATGGGATTTTTGGCGCTACTTTAAAAGTGGGCGTTTTTGAAAACCCACCAAAAGGGTCCCCCCTGTTTGGCAAAAATGAAAAAAAAATTTTTTTTGGTTTTTTCCAATGCTTTTGCTCAGAAAAGTAGTTGAAAAAGGTGAAAAAATGCAAACAAAATCTTTTTTGGATTTCAAATGAAAAGGGTCCCCCTGTTAATTAGTGGGTTTTCAAAAACGCCCACTTTTAAAGAAGCTACGGATTTTGTAATCTTGAAAAAATGTCACAAAACCTGCATGAATTCTTTCAAGATGACAGCCATCTCGGTTTTGGTGCCTAATGAAGAATTGTCCAACTCCAACATGTTGGTTGGAGACGAAGCAGGAGGATGATTATTAATGTTTTGATGAGTATTTTGATCCATTGAGAATTGATTATTAGTCACTAAAAAATGAAATATTAAATCTTTCGGTAAAATCCTTCTTCACCCCGGAACAAGGTTTCCGACTCCATATTACTAAAATCGACCAAAAAATTGGCGTCTTCAAAATTTGCAAAAAAGATTTCAAAAATTTATGCTGTTTTTTTCTCATTGCTTTTCTTTGGTGATTGGAACTTAAAAAATCAATCAACTAAAAGAGGAATTTAATTTATAGAAATAAGACTGTTGAACATTTTATTCAGATTTTTAATGAGAGGGCTGGCCATCTTTTTTGTGTTCATTCAATTTTTAGTAATAAATTTAAAAATTTAAAAAATGGAAAGGAATAAAAATGTGAAAAATGCCAGATAAATGTAAATGAAACAATATTATATCTTCAGTATCATTAACACGAGAAAATTTGTAAATATGTGAATCATAGGCGAAGTACACAACGCCGAACTTTTTGAACGCGAATTTTACCGCTTTTATGGTGTCGTAATGGCAAGTATGCTAAATCTCCAAAGTCAAAATGCCTCCGATAAAATTTTTTTTAATATTATTGTGCCAAAACAACTAAAAGCAACGCATGCAAAAAATTATGCCTGATTTTTGGACTTTTATGAAATATGTTGATTTATTTATTTTGCGATTCAAATAATGACAATGAGAAAAATAGAAACAATAAATGAATCTACGTATGTATATTGGTTGAAAATTAATTTGTTTTTCCATGCATATTCTTAACCAAAAATTTTTGACCACAGGCTACTTCAATACCTTCGCCTTTTCCCGAAAATAAATAAGCAAAAATGTTAATAGAACCGAACCAAGCGTTTTTTGAAATTGGCTAAACAGGTTTCTTTAAAAAAGAATGCGTTTCTGAACAAATGTAAAAAGCATATCTAATTTAATTTTTTTACAGATGTATGTGGCTCATCTATATATTTTTTAACTTTTTTTCTCTTTTTTGTCAGAAATTTTTTTGATGTATTTTTTTAAATGTTATTTTAAAAAATGGCGTGGATTAATTAGTTATGCGCCGAATTTTTGGTGCCTAATTGATTCACCCTAATTTTAAGGCTCTCTTGATCAGATAATGGTTGATCATTTTGATCATTTCTTTATCCGGATAGTGGAGAAAAATTGGCTACATTGATGATCAAATAAATGGTGTCGGGGGAGGTCAGAGATTATCTTCAAAAATTACAACAGACAGCAGCAGAAGTCAGCAAAAAAGTCTGGCCCCTCGAACATCAGTAGAGCTGCCTTAAAGTCGTGCTGGGTCATTTGTCGAAAGTATCAACAGGTCATTCAATTTTAATATTAAATGACGCTTTTCGACATTATACTTTTCGATGAATGAATGACCTAGCACCCCTTAAAGCATTGCCAAATTTTTATCAAATTACCCCAATCTGGTGCTAGATCAATCAGTGCTTTGGTCGAAAAATACCAAAATGAGACAATCCTTCCCAAAAAATTAAAAATAAAATAAAATTATACTTGACAAGAATTGCTCGATTTTCTTGAAATTTTCTGTTTTTTGAATATTGGGGTTTTTTTTGAAAAAATCGAAATTTATATTNATCTGCTTAAGCAAGAGCTGGGTCTTGGCTTGCCGCTGATGTTCCAACTTAAAATTTTATTATATTATTTGTTTTATTAAAGAATAAGCGGAATCGGTCCAAGCCCTAGAATTGTTCCCTAAGTTTAAATCCTCAATGGATTCAATAAAGAATAATAAATAATTTTTCAAGGATTAATACTTCTAACATATGGATTTTGGCAACTTTCAAATGGGATTTTTGGCGCTACTTTAAAAGTGGGCGTTTTTGAAAACCCACCAAAAGGGTCCCCCCTGTTTGGCAAAAATGAAAAAAAAATTTTTTTTGGTTTTTTCCAATGCTTTTGCTCAGAAAAGTAGTTGAAAAAGGTGAAAAAATGCAAACAAAATCTTTTTTGGATTTCAAATGAAAAGGGTCCCCCCTGTTAATTAGTGGGTTTTCAAAAACGCCCACTTTTAAAGAAGCTACGGATTTTGTAATCTTGAAAAAATGTCACAAACCTGCATGAATTCTTTCAAGATAACGGCCATCTCGGTTTTGGTATCTGACGAAGAATTGTCCAACTCCAACATGTTGGTTGGAGACGAAGCAGGAGGATGATTATTAATGTTTTGATGGCTATCTTGATCCATTGAGAATTGATTAGATAGTAGTCACTAAAAAAATGAAATATTAAATCTTTCGGTAAAATTCTTCTTCATCCCGGAACAAGGTTTCCGACTCCATTTTACTAAAATCGACCAAAAAATTGGCGTCTTCAAAATTTGCAAAAAAGTTATTTCAAAAATTTATGCTGTTTTTTTCTCACTGCTTTTCTTTGGTGATTGGAACTTAAAAAATCAATCAACTAAAAGAGGAATTTAATTTATAGAAACAAGACTGTTGAACATTTTATTCAGATTTTTTCAATTTTTAGTAACAAATTTAAAAATTTAAAAAATGGAAAGGAATAAAAATGTGAAAAATGCCAGATGAATGTAAATGAAACAATATTATATCTTCAATATCATTAACACGAGAAAATTTGTAAATATGAATCATAGGCGGAATACACAACGCCGAACTTTTTGAACGCGAATTTTACCGCTTTTATGGTGTCGTAATGGCAAGTATACTAAATCTCCAAAGTCAAAATGCCTCCGATAAAAATTTTTTTAAATATTATTTCACTTCAAATTCATATTTAAAGCGGTGCTGAGTCATTTCCTCAAAACCATCATAATGGGCGTTTCCTCAAAATCCATCAAAATGGTCGTTTCCTCAAAATCCATCAAAACCCAAAAACACACAAATTGGGACGTTTCCTCAAAAACCATCAAAATGGTCGTTTCCTCAAAATCCATCAGAACTCTAAAATGAGCAGCACCTATATACAAAATATCTTCAAAAAACGAAAAAGCACCAGTACAAAATCACCCAAAAGCTTTAAGTAAATTTAATATTAATAGATATAGTATAAAAAATAAAGCCCAACACATGTGCCAAAGGAAATTCTTCATTTTTACAACATAAAAAATTTAAAATCATAAAGCCTACGATGTAAATCTACGGTATTATTATTTTTTTCTTATATTTTTTTCATATTTTATATTTTCATTTATGACTAAATAAAGTTAAGAATTGTACCTACAATCCATAATAAAGAAGTACTCCTTTGTATTTTTTTAAATTTTAATACGATTTTCGGTGATTTTGTAGTGGTGCTTTTTCGTTTTTTGAAGATATTTTGTATATAGGTGCTGCTCATTTTAGAGTTCTGATGGATTTTTAGGAAACGCCCATTATGATGGTTTTTGAGGAAACGACATAGCACCATATTATTGTGCCAAAACAACTAAAAGCAACGTATGCAAAAAATTATTCCTGATTTTTTGGACTTTTATGAAATATGTTGATTTATTTATTTGCGATTCAAATAATGACAATGAGATAAATCAATCTACGTATGTATATTGGTTGAAAATTAATTTGTTTTTCCATGCATATTCTTAATCAAAAATTTTTGACCACAGGCTACTTCAGTACCTTCGCCTTTTCCCGAAAATAAATAAGCAAAAATGTTAATAGAACCGAACCAAGCGTTTTTTTTTTTTGAAATTGGCTAAACAGGTTTCTTTAAAAAGAATGCGTTTCTGAACAAATGTAAAAAGCATATCTAATTTAATTTTTTTACAGATGTATGTGGCTCATCTATATATTTTTTAACTTTTTTTCTCTTTTTTGTCAGAAATTTTTTTGATGTATTTTTTTAAATGTCATTTTAAAAAATGGCGTGGATTAGTTAGTTATGCGCCGAATTTTTGGTGCCTAATTGATTCACCCTAATTTTAAGGCTCTCTTGATCAGATAATGGTTGATCATTTTGATCATTTCTTTATCCGGATAGTGGAGAAAAATTGGCTACATTGATGATCAAATAAATGGTGTCGGGGGAGGTCAGAGAGATTATCTTCAAAAATTACAACAGACAGCAGCAGAAGTCAGCAAAAAAGTCTGGCCCCTCGAACATCAGTAGAGCTGCCTTAAAGTCGTGCTGGGTCATTTGTCGAAAGTATCAACAGGTCATTCAATTTTAATATTAAATGACGCTTTTCGACATTATACTTTTCGATGAATGAATGACCTAGCACCCCTTAAAGCATTGCCAAATTTTTATCAAATTACCCCAATCTGGTGCTAGATCAATCAGTGCTTTGGTCGAAAAATACCAAAATGAGACAATCCTTCCCAAAAAATTAAAAATAAAATAAAATTATACTTGACAAGAATTGCTCGATTTTCTTGAAATTTTCTGTTTTTTGAATATTGGGGTTTTTTTTGAAAAAATCGAAATTTATATTGGAAATTCGAAAAATATAACATTGCATAGAGCGTAAAATTCTATACAAATATTTTGATTTCACATTATTAGCCCAGTATTTTTGATAAAATTTTAATTATATTTTGATAAAAAAACTGGTAAATTTTTTGCAATTTTTTATCCGTGTTAAAATTCTTTGTCAAAGAAAGAGTTGAAAGATTCTTCATACGGTGTTATGTCGTTATATAAAAAATATCAAAAACCCAAGTGTTCTCCAAAAACTTTTTTTAGAGTTTGTTAGGTCAAAAGATAAAAAGAAAAATTGTGCAGAATTTTATAGCCATCTTCTGATATTTTTTAGTTTTTCAATATTCAAACAAAAAATGCGGAAAGTTTCGAAAAAAAAGTTTTTTTGGAGAACGTTTTTGGGTTTTGATTTTTTTTTCTATATAACGAGTCAACACCTTCATCTAGTCAGCCAAAAAGCCAAA